>JAMXBD010004067.1:0-86474 GCA_024138025.1 Combretum micranthum | reverse complement strand
TTGCAGACTTTAGACTAAAGTCTGCCCTTGCATGCATGTTTGTATTTGTGCTTGTATGCCAGTGTTTGTCTTCTATAATTTTCTGTTGTTATGAATTTGTTTATATCCTTTGTGCTTTGCTATAATTTTTTTTTTCAAATAACAAAAAAGGTTGTTTGAACCAAGGGAGACACCTTTTTTTAAAGCAAATTTCCTTTTTCTCTATCTCGATTTTTTATAACAAAAAAGAAGCAAAGTTTTAAAGGGGGAGAATTTTTTTTTGAAAAAGTGCTTTTGATAGGGGAGAAAATTGATTTTGTTTAGTTAATTTTTTTAACAAAGTTTGTGTTCTTTTTCTTTATTTTTTCTTTTTGATGAGAAAGGGGGAGAAGTATTTGCATAATTAAGAATTATTTTAGAACTGATTGTGCATATTTATTCTCATAAAAAAAAGGCGAGATTGTTGAACTTTATGCTTACAAATGATTTTGATGAGAATAATTATTTCACAATTAATTATTTAAATATCCTTAATTGTTTAAATACTTAAAATATTTATATATATATGCTTTGTATTTGTTCTGTTGTTGTTTAAGTTTTAACAGAATAAAAAGTTTAAGAAAAGTCAAGACAAAGTTATCGAACCCAGTAGAAGAAAGATGGAGGCACTATACATCAGATAAAGACAAAAGACTAAGATTTTGGCAAAACTTGCAAAATCAAATGTTGAAATTTTGGGCAAAACTACAAAGTTAAGACTTGGAGTTTTGGCAAAATCATAAAGTTAAGGGCTGGAGTTTTGGGCAAAATTTATAAGGTCAAGGCTGAAATTTAAGCCTCGACCTCAAACCTCGACTCCAGAAAGTTTGCCTTTGGGAAAAATTTATGAAGTCAAGAACTGAAGTTTAGACCTCGACCTTAGACCTCGACTCAGAAAGTTTACCCTCGACTTTAGGAGGAAAAGAACTGTTGTAATGCATTTAATGCATGTGTTAGACACGTTTAATACTCTTTCACTGCTTTTGAACTTTTACACGTTATTAAAACGTTAAGTATATTAAACACAAGTATGGGTTGTCATAAACTTTTTGATAACAGCAAATTTTTATCAAGAGTTATAAGTAAATTTTTCTCTTCTCTTTAAAACTGAATAAAATATACTAGAATATTTTGAACCCACAATAAAAACATAAACAACGTTCTGTAAAGTTTTTTTTGTTATCGTTCTCGTTAATTTGTAAATTTTTTTAAGAAAATAATTAGTGCTTTGTTTCGAAATTTGTTGATACCTCTAAACAAGAGTTTTTTAGCACTATTTAAGATCTACAAAAGTTGATTATCTGCTCGTTTTAGAAACTCAGTTTGTAAAAGAAATTTATAAAATTCCTAAAGTATTTTCTATTGTAAATCTGCTCAAGTAAAAGCATTTCTTTATAAAGAAAATTTATATATTTCCTTAAGAACTTTTCAGTTTGTAAATTTGCTCATATAGGAGCTGTTTGTAAAAAATATTCAAAGGAGGTATTTATAAAAGAAGTCCTCGTGTGAGGCATTGAGAGAAGTCCTTATAGAGGCAAAGAGAAGTCCTTCGTGGAAGGCAAAGAGAAGTCCTTAGTGGAAGGCATTTGAAGTCTGATCTAGAGTTACCAGCATCGTCCTAATTGCGATTAGGTGGGAAGTCCTTCATGAAAGGCAAAGAGAAGTCCTCAGTAGGAGCATTTGAAGTCTGGTCTGGAGTTCCCAGCATCGTCCTAATTGTAATTAGGCGGGAAGTCCTTCGTGGAAGGCAAAGAGAAGTCCGGTCGTGTGTTACCAGCACAACACTGGACTTATCAAGTAGAAGTCCTTTGTGAAAAGTAATTGTAAAAGTTCTATTGTGATAGGCTTTGTTATAATTCCTCATCTAAGAGGTGTATTGATTTTAAAATAATCAATGTAATGGTAAAAGTCTTCTTTGAGGCATTTGCACCGTGGAGAGTAGGCAGTGGGCCGAACTCCACGTTAAATCCTTGTATTACTTCTCTTTCTCTCTCTGTGCTTCTTTATATCTGCTTATTTGTTAATTAGTTTTTTCCGTCGCATCTGTTTGTTTAAGTTTACTCTTGTCTTATCTTATCTTAGTTAATTAATCTGGTTTGATAAAACAAAAAAATTTGTAATACTTAATTCACCCCACTCCTCCCCCCCCCCCCCCCCTCCTTAAGTATTCCTTGTGCATTATTTCTAACAAGAACCAGTCAATTCACCACCTTTTTTATTCATATTTTTAAGAACAAAAAAAAATTAAGGATCAACGGAACCAAAGAAGGTTGGCTCTGATACCAACTTGAATGTAATTAGGGCAAATCCTTCTTTAATTCTATTCACTAATAATCGTAATGAACAATTTTGTACAAATATTTAGACATACTAGCCTACCGATAAGGATATTTATAGAAATTAAGGAATCAAAAAATTACAATCTAGGAAACTACCATTGATATAAAATCTTGGGAATCAATGAATAAATCCCTAAGATTGTGGAGAAAAATAGAAAACAAATCCCTAAGATTATGAAGAAAAAATTAAAAAAAAAAAAATCTCAACAATTTTCATAGGTTAACGTCTTCGATATAAAACTTGTGAAGAAATTCTAAAATGCTTCTTTAACAAAGACGATAAAAGGGGATAAGAGTTTGTGTAGGGAAAAACAATAGCATCGAAATCTTTTTTATCAAATTAAAGAAGAATTGACTATTACATCGGTTTTAACATTGCCTAATTTCGATGAGACTTTTGAACAAAAATGTATTGCCCCTAAAGTAGAGATGATGCAGCCCATTGGATGTCGGTGAGAAACTTATGGTACTACTCTTATCCATTCGGTCTTTGATTAGAAGCTACACTCCTTGCTTAAAGCACTTATAGTTGGACAACAATATATAAAGGGCACAGGGCACGAAATGTGTAAATTTTTTTTTCTTAAATTTTAAATTTAGAATAATATATAATTTCATATAATACATAAAATTATTTTATTTTCATATATTAATACCTGTGAAAAAATATTCAATAATAATTTCTTGATATCATAAATTTCATCATATGCAAAATTTCTCTATATGTGAAAGTTGAACCTATTCAAAATACACGTAGAATCCATTTATGTAAAATCAAATAAAATTGTATAGCTTGTAGTAGATAGAAAATAAAAAACTTTAGAGGTGCTTTTTGTTTTAATTAGTCTTTGAAGATACTTCTATATAACTTAAAAGCACAAGCACATACAACCAAAGTTTTCCTAAATTAAAATAATGAGATCTTCCAAAATAAAATTTTCAAAATGTACTGTATAAATTATACTCTTGAACAAAATTAATCATAAAAAAAAATTGGAGATTATTATTTTTATTTGTTATATTACAATAATTAATAAGGTGGGAATTTATAGGTAATACATGATACATTGGAACATATAACCTCTATATATTAGAGAACAGGTGTAAGTTTCAACATGAGTATAGGATATGACGACGAGATACCTATACCCTAGACTATGGGAACAAGTTCTAGCATATCTATATCCGTATCCTATCCCATAACTCTTTAATACTCATTCGAATTTTATCCAATCAAATAGGAAGTAATATAGAAATAAAAATAAATAAATTATAATAAATGACACGATTGTCATATATTGATTAATAAAAAAGTTTTATGGTCCACCTAAAATGAATAATAAAATAATGTTCAATGACAGAGGGAGTTGTCCAAGAAGGATCTAAGGATGCAACATGAAAGCCGTCTCAAGGCCTCTGGTCTTGAATTCTACATCATCGGCATTAAGTGTCGGCTTACATGGCCTTGGTTTCATCTGTAGAGGTTTTAACTACCAGTGTATAATCTAGGCCACCAGCTTATATTTCTATGCCATCAGCCTTTTATGCTAGCATTCATACATGGATTTTTGAGGATTTCTATGTTCTATTTATAGGCCTAGCCTTATTTCTTCTTCTCCAAAACGTCTCATAAGTATTTAGAAAACCCTAAGACATCTCCGAAGCTTTGATCTTGCTTCAAGGAGGACCAGGAATCAAGGAATAGGTAAGATGATTCTTTTCAATCCTTTTATGATCAAAAAGTGTTATTTTTCCTAAGGTATTCGTATTGATATTGAAGGGGATCAAATTCTTGAAGAAATTTTGGAGAAATCCTAATTTTGGTAGTTGGATATTATGTGATTCTACAATCAAAAGAAGGAAAGTGTGTATGAACCTAGAATAATTGTAGTTCTTTTTAGTTTAGGGTTTAAATGATAATAGAATAATGTTTATCCTGTGAAAACAAATTTTGAATGAGTGTTTGATGGTATTTAGGTATTTTTTGTGAAGTTAGGTTTTTTGTTCCAAAAGTTATTTTAGGTATGTCCTTATCTTGGTTGTTGTTTGTTATTGTAAGATTAGCACTTGTTTAATGTTGTATGGCTTTAATTGGTTTCCACTTGTGCTTAGCTAGGTCTAATAGACCGGAAGTACCGTGTTACTAGGATAATACCCTGATGATCAGTGTGTATAGTTGTCCCGAATGGAGTTGTGCACGAAGATGACTCTAATAGTTTAGGAGTGGTACGAGTATGGTACTCAAGGTGTGTAGGGTATACCCAACACCAATATATATATATATATATATATATAAGCATATATACAAACTTGTTTTCATAGAGTCATGAGTTATTCCAAGTTTAGGACCAGTTGCAAATGGTACTAAATTGTGTTGTTTGCCTGATTAATCAAAGATAATAACATATGTTTGCTGCATAAGTTATTAGGTTGCATGTGAAATTTGTATAATGTTTGTTTATGCGCATGTGATTGTAGTTTGGCGTATCGGGCATTTGTGCTCATTCTTTTCTATTTTTTAGGAACAAGTAATGATCCAGTAGTGTTCAATTTATCAGGATATGATATATTCATGGATTATAGGGAGGACGATAATGAAGCTGACTTTCCAGTTTATTACTAGATGTATAATGTTGATGACAGCTAAGATTTGAAAAAATTATGAAGTTTTATTTAGTTTTTCTGATTCCAAAAATTTTATGAGATTTTTTCTTATGATGTTTTAAGTTTGATCTAAGTTGGCCTTTAGTTTATACCAACTAAGTTGTTCAAAAGTTTTACTATTGCATAAAGTTTTAAAAAGACCCTTATAGTTGAGATATTGATGTTATATGGTATTTAACTTTGTGGATTAGTGGAAATTAGAATTATAGTCTTAACGTGTCCATCTCTAGTGATGACATGTGGCGGGCTAATAACACCTTCAGTTTAGAACATTACATATGATACAAGTGAGTATCCTATATTTATAGTCTAATCCACACATATGTCCAATCCATCATTTTACTATTAAATTAATGACAACAAGTAATGTAATGTCATGAGCAACTCTATATTTAAGCAGTTGAATGACTTGGAAGACTGCTCATGAATAAAATGATTGGGATTATACAGTTCTCCCTTTGTAATTGTTTCGAGCAATATGTCAGTTTTGTTCCACACAACTGTTGGGTTTCCATAGGGTTTTAAGATTTATAAAGATAAAATCTTTTACAATTGAAATAAAAAAAAAAAAAAAAAAAAACCTAATCCATTATCCTTGTGTTTTGATTAGATTAAAACAAAACGCATAGTTCGAATTTATACCTTTAACCTTGAAGCTTGAAATCAATTGGCAATCGGATCTATAAGTACCAGAAATTTGCAATCTTCTCTACGATATCTACACAAATGAACACTCCTTTAAAAATATCCTTCACGTGCTAGCATTATCGAGTACACTTCTGGATAAGATTGGGAAAATTTTTACTCACGACTCTCATGTTTCTCTCTTTTAAGGTTTATAAAATTTCTCTATAGGTCTAACATTGACAACACACGTTATTAACCCTAAAGAAACCCATTATATCTTATTTATAATAATATCAATATGAATAATGATATTAGTGCCCCTAATCTTATTAGGGATAAATTAATTTATTAACATAAGAATTCCTAGTTCAATTAGGATTTATTATTGTTCTTAACAAATTATATTTATTTATTATTCTTAACAAATTAAGATTAATAATTAATAAAATAAGTTAGACTTATTTAAATTTAGTCCATGTTCCTTCTTATGTTATTCTTTTGTGTGTGAACTTATAGGTTCATTTAATATTGGCCATTGACCTAAAACCATTTTTGTCAACAAAACACAAGTGGTCTCTGACAAGACATTATGTTTACCCAAATTAAGTAAATATCAGTGATCCAATTTTTAACCTTATCATCTTATCACATGATATATAGATTGAACATAAGGCATGGATAGTGTCATCCTTATATCGTTCAATTTTATCATTTATCGATCTCCAAGTAAACTAATAAAACAATTGAAATTGATCACACCATCAATTCATTTGAGCACGGCCATGCATTTCTTAATTTCACATATCGAAAGGCCTAGAAATATCTCTCTCATAATGAAAGGGACAAATCTCATCTTAATCATTCAACTTCCTCTGCATGATTCACATTATGCTCAATCTCAACCTTTATAATTATTTGGTTAAAGACAACATTTGATTGAGTCAATCATAACCTATGGCGATTTCAGGTCTAAGGATATGCTAACAATATATTATGAGAATCACTTATAATACTAGTCCATGTAGTGATCTCATAACAGGCCAATCCAATACGCGATTCTCTAATATATGCTTATGAGTTTGATTTGTATCCTCATACAAATCGACATTTTATGACTAATTGAATTACTCATGGTAGATTTAATTCATTATTATTCCTATAATAATGAGCATATAAGAACATTTAGAATAATTGAATTACTCATGAATCCTATTATAAAATAAACATACAAATAATATAATAGAAATGTATCTATATCAATAATATATATATATATATATTATAAATATTCAATAATTGGCCAGAGGCATAATCAATAATAACAACACATCAAATTGAGTAAATGTGCAGTTTTCATATATATATCATATATAAACAAGAGTTGCTCGTGTTCATAGATACCCTTTTAAAAAAATTACATTTCGTTGCATTCTTATTTGTCATTTTGATTAATGATGAACTGCCACATCAACAAGACAAACAATTTTTCATCCTCATAGCAAATATTATTAATGCATCCATCATAATTTTACTTTCGTCTGATTCAAAATAATTAAATTATTTATGGATTTTATTATAAAATAAACATATAATTAATACAATAAAAATATTTTTGTATCAATAATATATTTAATAATATCCAATAATTAACCTAAGATACAATTACTAACGTCAACATATCAAATTGAGTAAACATTGTGCGATTTTCACAGACATATCAGGTGTAAACTGAGAGGTGCACGTGTTCATAGATACCCTTTAAAAAGAAAAACTATTACATTTCGTTGCATTCTTTTTTGTCAATTTGATTAATGATGAACCCGTCACAACAATAAGCCCAACTTTTCATCGTCATAGCAAATACTCCTAATGCATCCGTCATAATATTGCTTTCAATTATATAACTTGATTTATATTCTTAATGGAGATTTTCAATTTTTTTCTCTTTTGCATAATTTCAGTACATGTAATATATCGATTGGCTCTTAGTGATAGAAATAAGGTCCCATTAGGGACATAGATATATTATATTGTACAAATCTAAATAAAATTAGTAGGAATCACAGTTGCATCTTCTCTTCATATTAAATATTAATGGTTCTCTCAATAGCAATTTTTAAGTTTTAGTAATTTTTTAAAAAAAGTAAATCCACCATTAGTACATATAAATATAAATACGAATAAATTTTTTATATAAACCATATATATTGTTGGGATAGGGATTCAAATGCAACAATCACCTATGTGCCATATGATTATCGCATTACACATGCATGATCTAAAAAACAACATGAATGATCAAGAGAGAATCGTATAGGAAGGAGGAGTAGACAATCTCAGTAGACCCTAATAACTGTGTAATAGGTGAGGAAAGTAGAAAGCATCAACCTCATTAAGTTCCACGAATATAGTATACGTTATTAAGTAATCAAGCGATTGATCCATTAAAATGAAAATCCGACAGCACGATGACGTTTGTATCAAATTTATCCTAACCAAATAACGTAGCGACTAGTAATATTTATAGAGAATCTAACCATTGATGTCATCCGTCAAATGAAATGAAATTATCAACAGCTAGAACGAGTCTTTTTCATAATGATATAAAAATAGACCCCTTTATGGACTTAAGCTCATTAAGGTCTTTATTTGTAGTGTGTGAGTTTATTTGAGAAATATAGGAACTAGGCAGACCAATTTTAATAGATCCTACTTCATGCTTGCTATACTATATCTTCATTGATCATTCTAAGTGAGTTAGACTCAACTCTTTAAACCTTATCACATTAACTTAAAAAATTAAACCCAAATAAAATATTAAGCATAAAGCCTTTGCAATCAGATATAGACATTTACATATATATATATATATATATATTCATGATCAATGAAATTTTAATAAATTACTTATTTTATTACTATATAATGTCCAGGAATTTTTTTTTCTTTTTTACTTATTTGGAAGCACATATATCCAAACATTATAATAAATAAATAAAAAAATGTGAAGCCACCTCTTAACAGATTTTGAGGAATCTATTCCCATAAAAGAAAATTAAGTCATATTTTCTCAATGGATACGGCTGAGCATATCTTTGAGAAAATCTTCTTCACTTTCACCAAGCATAAGGACAGACACTATTGTACTGACGGCATCAATGATACACTGTCCGTAGGTACACAACTTTTTATTTATTTATATATTTATATATATCCTTTTAGGACATCTAGGTACACTTCTTTTTGAGCAAGAGGACAAATCCAACGGCTGGGATTGCTCGATCTATGGGCGTAGCCAGTTTATATAAAAGGAAATGGCGTAAGAAGTCAAAGGTTTTTAATTTTTTTCCAGTCAAGTACACGAAATACGAGGTCTGATCCACACGTGTGCACCAGAGGGGAATAGGATTAGGAATACCATATCTTTCTTCACCGCTTCCCAATGTCTTTCTGCCACCCTGCAACCCCAGACCCAAACCGCTCTCTTTTCTGCTTTCCACTACACACACGAATGGGTTAGTCAGGTTCTGCACGTGTGCTATGACTTGTCAACCGTCTCTTTGGATAATGACTTGTTTGGATGCACAGATCAAGGCCAAAATAATTTGAAAAATTTTTACTTTTACAAGCTTCCAAACGCTGGCTTCACATCATTTTAATAATTTTTTTAAAATTTTTATGTAGATTATTTGTTAAAAAAGAGATATTTTTATTTATAAATAAATCAAACATATTAAATACAAATTAAATATAAATAAAATATAAATACAAATCAAATACAAATATCAATAAAAATCAAATAATTCAAACAAACACATAATCTTTCATCAAGGTGTGACATATATTTAGGCCAAAGGCCTGACCACCTCTTATAAGACCAATCAAGAAAAAAAAAAAAATGGATCAAAAGTGGTAGAAAATAATTAAATGGAGGAAAAAGATTTGAGGTATTTGATTATTGTATGGATAATTGCTTAAAGAAAGAAAAGAGAAAGAAAATTAATTACCAATAAGATAAAGAAAAATAATGTAGCATCAAATTATTAAAATACCCATAACTTTTAATAATTGAATCAATTATAAAGGGTAACTAAGAAAATTGAGCTATCTTCTCTTATTCCTTTTATTTTTCTTCATTTGGTAGTCGCATGGAAGTCATTTCATCCAAAGTCAATTCCTTCGAACTTTCTTTATACCAAACAAAGAAAAGTGAATGAAATCCCTTCTAATTCCATATCTACTTACTCTTTCCCTTGCCTATTCTTAAAGACAGTGTGAAGGACTTCAAACCTATTTTATCTTGTATATCGGATTTCAAACAGGCATTTAAGAGTGTATGATAGGCTTTGGTTTTAATTCTCAGAACTGACTCTTATAGAATGGAATTACAAGTTCAAATATTTTCACACCCTATGATCTAATTACATAATATAATGAAAAATACAAAATACTAAAGTCACAACTTACAACCTTTTGATTCAGTTATATATCTCGCAACTTTTTTTTTCCTTTAACATTTTTGTTTTATTTTTAATATTTTGCATGTTTTGTCTTTTATTATATCATGTAATCTTGTATAATATTATCTTATTAGGTAATTATTATGAACAATCAAAAGCTAACATTATAGAAAAAGGATGGAAATTTCGTGGAGTTAAGAGTTGCTACTTAAAGTTAGATAATATTGAGGATTTGAGTGAAAAAAAAATTAAAGATCAAAATAAAAAGTAGAAAAACATTAATCACTAAATAAGCATTTTTTTCTCATTTGAAAAAATAAGGAATCTTTTCTTATTTTCAACTTTTATTTGAATTCATAATATTCCATGAAAATTTTGAAAAAGATTGTACATGCCTAAACAAATAAAGGATATGTTTCCCATTCACTTTTTTTTCTCCCCCACTATCCATCGTTCATTTTTCTTCCAAACAAGATTCTAGGATGCCTAGGAGCCTAAAAAGTTCACATGCAGGACATTTTCCAACCTACTATAGCCTTCTGTCCGCTGGCAAATTGGCTTTTTCTGTAATTTGGCATTTTTGGTGCTAGGGAAGGTGATTTTTCCAATTTGCCTATGAGTCATCATGATTTTCCATCTTCTGCTGAGTATCAAAGTCATTGGTTCTGTTTTTCTTTGCTACTGATTTGTTCAGGATTCGGAAGAAAGTCGTTTTCGTTTGCATTTCAATCTTAGCACATACAAGGGCCCTTGCTGCTAACTTAGTTCCAAGGATTAGGCCAACCACCTAATAAAAATGGAAACCAGTAAATAACCCCGTAAAATTTGAAAGAAAAACATTAGTTTTTCTTAGTAGGACAGTCTATTTTAAGGATTGAAATATTTGTTTGGATTACTCAAATGATTGAAATTGATTCCACATCATGCAAGACAAAGAAAATCTTCTTTTCTTATAAAACCATGTTGAACTCGGTGGACACTCACCCATCAACTATATATGTTATGATTTCTTTCTCAACATTATATGGAAAAATATCCCACCCCCTTCTCTAATCATATCAAGGATGTGGGGCATATATCCTTATATTCTAACATGACATAAATATCTACTAATAATTTACCAAAAAAACAAGCCCAAGAAGTCATACATTTCTCGAATTGGGTTTGCTTTTCCCCTCCTTTTTTGACCCTCTAGAATTGGTTATTGATGATATGTGTTACACGGTATACGGATTCTATTGTCCCATATATTTCATAAGTTTTAAACCTTGTCGAGGTTCCACGCAATTTGCTATCTCTAGTTTGATCAATTTTTATTGTTTTCTAAATTTAACGTAATGATTGCATATGAGCATATATGATAAAAGGTTGGATGTTTATAAATAAATTTAAATAAGATGGATGTTTTGAATAGTTTAAAAAAGAAAATCAAAATATGCAAAGTGAGTCAATATTAATTAGTGTGGTTGGTAAGATGTTGACATAACAAGGGACACATAGCACACTATTTTAACCAAATAAATAAATAAAATAAGAAAGAACAAATAAAGGAAAAGAAAATAAGATAAGGAATATGAAAAAGAGAAAAAAGAAGAAAGAAGGAAGGAAGGAAAGTGAACCTACTCAAGTTGCAGGTGAATCTCCATTTTTCAAAGAGGATTTACAAGAATCTTATAAAGCCACTGATGAAACTCATTGACATAAAAAAAAAAAAAAAGAAAAAAGAAAAAAAAAAGAAGAAGAAGAGGAAAAAACTGAAATAATGCCATAATTTATGATTCAACTTTATGTTTTTTTTTTATAATTATATACATGAAGTTTTAAATTATCAATCTATACACTTGATTAAATATTTAGTTGACCCATTTATCCCATCTCCCTTTGCTTTGTACTAATGATGTCAATTTCATGGTTATATGATAATATGACTTGGCATTAGTACAGAATATAAAATAAAAATTTGTAAGTGTCGCATTATGATTGGCTATCCATGATAAAAGAAATAATAACAATTTATAGAAAGAGACAAGATATAAACAGAACCGAATTTTGATCTGAAATAAATTTGTTTAAAACCATAAAAAAGGTGAAGATTCAAAAGTAAACAAAAATTTATGATTTCCTAATATATACCATTTAATCTAAAATTAGAAATTAAAAGAATATTGAACTCATTGATGTATAAAATTAACATAATTGCAACAATTGGACGATTCGAACTAGAATGGATAGGGAAGAAATCCAAAATCAAGTGGTGTTGTTTGATTAAAAGAAAGCCAAAATCAAATCGATGGTAGTTTAAGAATACGAGTGGGGTGTTGGTTGAACTTTGAAGGCTTTATTGTGCTTTGATCCTTGAAAAGTTACACAAATTGAAGCTTAATGTTGTGTTTGGCAATGATGGAAAGCTAAAAATAGCTGTGGAAAGGGGGAGAAGGTAGTGGAAATTAATGGAAAACTCATGTTTGGTTGTAACAAAAACCAGAGGAAAATGGAGAAAATCAAATAAAATGTTTCCACTTTTGCTCTATTCATTTTCTCTTCATTAATGGGTAGAAACCGGCAGAAAATATAAATAGTACACAAAATTTTCTTTTTTCTCCTCATAAGTGAAATTTTAAAACCAGATATAAAAGATAATTTGCTAATCACTAACTCTATTTTTCTCATTTTCCTTTCATTTTCTTTATAGATTATCAAACATAAAAAATCTTTATACTCATTTTCATTTTCACTCATTTTCACTCATTTTTACTTCTACTCTTTTCTTTCTATCTATTTTGCTCATTTTCACTTTTATCACCGTTGCCAAACACATCGTAAAACCAATAGTAGGGTGCGCTACTACACAACACGGCCAACCATTTAACTCATCGGAATCCATCACCTCCCTTTGGAAACAACTGTAACTAGTCGCTTGATTGCACATGCAAACCCCCACCTCAGTGCCTCTAGAGTGTGACAAGCGTGACGAAGTTCTAAAGTTCTCTCTTTCCTCTTCTTTCTCTTATTTTCTTTCCTTAGCTTTCTTTTTTCTCACTTTACTATTTTATTTGATTAAAATAATGTATCCCATGTCACTTAATAGCCACGTTAAAACCTCACTAACATTGTAAATAAATAATTGGATAAACTATACCTAAAATATTAAGGTTTGAGAATAAATTTATTTAAGATATTGACATTTTAAATGATTAAAAAAAATAAATTTATTTAAGATATCAACATTTTAAATGATAAAAAAAAGACTTCATATTTTAGAAAGTGTATAGAATAAAGTATAAATAATTTATCATTACTGAAAATTAAGAAAACTAAATTAAAAATGAATTCAAACATTGATATATTAGATGAACTTTACAAAACATTGATACTACACATCTAATTCACTTTGCAAAAGATTTATTCTTTTTTTTTAAACTACTTGAAATAATGATATTTTAAATGAATTTATCCCGAGATATTAATATAATATGGTATAGTTTTTCCTAAATATATGAGGCTGTTTCCTCCTCTTTACACATGGTAATACGTGGTCAGCACAAATCACTCAAAGACACTAAACCATAAACCTAACTTCGTGTCAATTTTTACTATTCACTTTATAAACACCTAATAAAATCAAACCGGTTAAAATAAATTAGTAGCAATGTAATGATTTGGTTTAAGTAAAATCAAAGATCGATTGTTGCAATAAGATAATAATAAAAAGGTACATTGATTACTTATCGCTGATTATTATTTACAACTTGATAAGGTCATGCTTTATTTGGTATAAGTGTCATCTTTTTATAGAAATGATATAGGTTAGAATCCTTCCTTTTTAGTTATGATTAAATATTATTTGAGTATTTTTGCTTGAGAAAAATAATGACATTTTGTGAAGCAAGATCCTTTACTATTATAAAATTTCATTATCTACGAGAAAATGACGCGATGGGATGTGCTAATGTTGCTATTTCATAATAATATTTGGTAGAAGACTTGAAAGTCTAGTATGCTACATTATTATTGCTTCAATGGTATGTGAGTTTGTGAGTTGGTTTTTTTTTTTTTTTTTTATCGTTATTTTAACATCATATGGGAACGTATTTTGTCTGTATATATATATATATATTAGTTATGTGAGTTATTTCATGATGCATAATCGCAATCCCTGACAAGTCATCTCTGTAAATTTCCAAAAATACAACCAAAAAAATGAATTTCAATACAAGAAAAGTACCATGAAATAGGGGTATTGCGTGCTTATACGATAGGCGATCGAAAATATTAAGATTAGCTTGTGGATCAACATAGAAAATGACAAGAAAAGAATTGTTGCAATAAAGTGCTTCAAGAGAATCAATTTTGTAGAGTAGAGAACGTAATGAGAGTTAAGTAGGTTCGTAAATTCGGAGTGTAATTGAAAGGGAAAATATTTATGTGATCCCACCATTAGGTTTCCAACGTATAAGAAAATTGTTTACCTTCAAGGCGGGCCTTTGCTCCCATTTGAACATAATTTTTGCTTACTACGATGGTGAGTTGAATATCAGACAAATGGTCCCTCATCTTGGTGCTTCTCATCAAGCTTCCAAGCATGACTAATATAACATTTTCATTTAGATGACAAATCCAGGAATGGATCTCGACACCCAATACCAATAACTGGATTTTATACCTTGAAAACCTAAAATCATTTCAAAGTCCAATCTCTTAATTATATAGAAATGAAAACAGTAGATATAGAGAAATCTCATAGACTAATTATAAAGATTGGGGACCCAAAATATAAAATATAGTCTGAAGAGTCAAGGAACAAAAGCATGAAAATTAAAGGACATAATCCACATCAAATAGTAAGGGACAACAGCCTTCGACTTTAAACATTTTAAACATAAAGCTACCTTCAACTAATACAACCGAATTCTACATCAACTCTCTTGATATAAATCTAGGGGTTCACACACTTTTGACAAGTGGTGTCAAAGCCCATTGCCTTACAATACACGATCCAAATAAATAAATAAATAAAAACCAAGAAAACAAAACCTACCCTAGCACCCACCAAACTATGGAAAAAAAAAAAAAGCAGAGTTCCAAGACAAGCCTAAGATAATGAAACACGAATCACAACTAAGTCAAGCCAGTTAGACATGAGGGGGAGTGATGAAGAATAAAATCTTAAAGCTACCTTCAATTAATACGGCTCTAATTCAACATGAACTCCTCTACAAAGATCTAGGGCTCACATACTTCCAAGAGGGTTTACAATAACAAGACTTTAAAACTCATAGAATGTAACTTGGTGGTCTTAGGAAAGACATCTATTAACCTTAATGGATGATCTCGCAAATCAGTTTGAAAAAAGGAGTACAAGCCTAGGCAAATAAATAGTCTCTCTGAGATGGAACAAGCCCGTGAAGATAATGAGAATGCAAGTCACATCTAGACTAGGCCAGTTGAACTTGAGAGAAAGTGTTAACAGATGGAAAATATAATAATTCAACACTGGATAATAAGGGACAAAGGTTTTAGGCTTTAGGCAATTTAGATACAAAGGTACCTTCAACTAATACAATTTAATTCCACATCAATCCCCTCCCACACTCCCCTTCCCTAAAATCATAAATCTAAAGGCGAGCACACTCCAAATAAAAGAAGAAAATTCTAAAGAAAACAAAATCAAACCCAGCATCCACTACACTAAGCTAAAAAAGGTTTCGATAAAGGAGTACAAGCCTTAAGTAGTTAAAAAAGAAAATAGGGACCTATGGTCTCTAATATTCATGGAACGAATCTAAGATAATGAAGTGCAAGTCACAATAGGGCTAAGCCAGTTGGACCTAAGGGGCAGTGATGAAGAATAAAATAGTCCCACATGAAATAGTAAATGACAAATTAATTAAGATATAAGTAACAAGATAATGAGTGTGGATTGTCATATGCTTTCAGCATTTTAAATATAAAAACTACTTTCAATTCATCATCAACTTGACTTACATAAATCTAGGGCCCGCACACTTTCAACAGAGTTTACAATAAAAACCTTGAAACTCAATGTTAAAATGATCACAATAGTCTTAATAATCCATTATAAACCTATCCTATTTATTAGCTAAATCATATAATACAATAATGCAAAGCAATGAAATAGGATACTAAAATAAAGGAAGACATGGTGTTCACTCTTGCAAAACACAACTTGATGGACTTAAGAAAGGTATCGAGTGCTAATGTTGTTGATCTATTTTACTTTATGTAGGCTTTTCTTAATTGAAAATTAAGATTATTAGGTCTTTAGCTTGTCTCTTATAGTTAATGTAATGGTAATCTATCAATCAAGTTTAGCTTTCTAGTTAAACCTAATGATTTAATCTCAAAAAGGAAGAATGCATGTGTTCCTTGAAATGAGTGTTCCAATAGCGAAAATCTTAGTCATTCCTTTGATTGAGATTGATATAGTCATTCCTTTTCTATTTCAATAGGCCAAATATAAAATTAAATAAGATAGATAAAAGTTCCAAACATTAGTTGTCCCTTCATCATGCTATCACCATTGTCACTAGTAAATCATGCACCAATCACCCTACATTAGCAACCAAATCTCCAATAAGAGTAAATTGCTTTATTTGAAAGGGTCATGAATAGTCATGCATGGATTCTCAAAATGACGAGATTTTTATTCTCATTTATCAATTTCTTTCTTGTAATGTCTTTTTCATACTAAAAAAAAATTGTTTTTAAGAAGGTAACTGCCTCTCAAACTCTATATATAAATTTATAGAGTATGCTAATTGAGACATTTTAAGTAATCAAACATGAAAGTAGGAGTATTTCATCAAATTTCCATTTCATTTCCCCTCATTGGCTCATATAATAGAATGCCTCATTATATAAATAACAATTAGACTCTTAGATTTGAGTTATCTTGTAACTTGGTATCATCATTCAATCAATCAAATCACTTGAACTTAACGTGACTCATGACTAGCTTATAAATCATTCATATTCAAGCTTTAAAAACAATTATTAATCTATAAAGGTTATTTCAGTAATTGAGCTTTTAACCCTTTTAATGCCATGAATAGGTCTTTTGAGCTTGATGAGGCTTAGAAGACTGAGCCCAAAAAGCGATGTTGTAAGGAGATCTGGCTTGATAAGCTCGGAACATAGATCGCTAGACCTATTTATTCTACTCTCGACGTTACTCTATTTTCTTACGCTTGAAATGTAGATTCCAAAAGTATCTTTCTATGCTAGTTTAGGCTTTATTTGACTAAAATAAAGTTTATATGGACTAAAAATAAGACTTAAAACTTTATATTAAAAATGCCTATTTAAAAAAGAATAATGGGCTTCTTTTATATTATAAAAGCCTTCAGATTCTCTTCAAGTCCGTTTGCAAGCCAAGCCCACTATTAAAGAAAAGAAGATTTCAATTTTAGCCGTTAGATCCCTAAGAATGATCCTATGGCTAGCATCAGCTTCTAATATCTATAAATAGATGGCTTCTCTTCTCATTTGGGATACGTTCTGCGTATTGCAAAGATTGACAACAACATAAAAATTCTGTTGAAATATCTCCAAAAAATATCAAAGCCTTTATACAGCGAAGAACGAGTCAAAATTGATCGAGTCTACTTCATTTGATATTTTGTCACACACGTGTGCTTGATGAATCAGGTATGTCTATACCTTCTCCCACGCCTCTCTCTACGACATTTGTACAGATATCATCATCACAAGACTCCTCTTATGTTGACCAACAGGTTTCTTGCATGTGATTAACTAGTTGTCGTAACCCTACATAATTTAAACAAGCTGACTTTAAATTTAATGAGTCAATATACTTTAATAATCTTTATGTGCTATATAGTCATAATAACAATTATAACTAATATGAAGATAATTCAAATTGTTAAGTCATTAGATTCTTAAACATGTCCATATGTCAAGAATTAGAACAAAGGATGATAATTTGTTTGCTAAGGAGCGCATTCTATGTACATGTATACCATGCTTGTTGTTTTTACTTGCTTAGAATAGAAAGCTAAATTAATTAATTTAACACTGGGCTAAACTAATTAATTTGTTGCTTGTGATTGATTAAGGTTTTTAGACGAGGAGTATCAATGATGCTAACATGGCATTTTGATCATCCTTATGTGACGTTGTGGAGCGTATTTGACATCTTATATGTGTATTATTATATGTAAAGTTCAAGATACTGAGTTATCATGTAGTTTTGCTTGACTAAATAAAAGATACTAAAATGTTATTTGCTGCATTTAGTTGTATATTTACATGTGAATATAATTTGTTTAAGCATGCACTTGTCATTATAGTATGTATATACTAAGCTCTGGCTCATCCCTTCATCTTTTTTAGGTACTAGTGTTGTGTTTCTATTTACGATTATAGTATTGGCAACCTACTAGTGGAATATGAAGAACCACTACAATTGATGAATTAAAAGAAGAGTCGTGATTCAGTTATCAATTATTAAGAGATGTAGAGAATACCGAGCTTGGTTATTGTTTAGATATTATGTTCCTATTTGAATTTGATCCCTTAAAGGTTTGATGTTATCTGGTAATATGGACTCTCTAAGTGGGTATTGTGTTGAATAGTTATGTACTAATTATGGGGTAACTTGTGCTACACATGCATGGAGTATCTATTATTAATTGTGGACTTTACGAATGTTGTGAACCTTTGCGTATCCCAACTCGCTATAGACACATGGCGGGTTGCACACACCTAATACATGGGATGTTCCAATATATATAGAAAAATTATGAAAATGGGACTAGTGTTTCCAATACCTTTGAAAGCCTATGATCAATATTTTTCTTTGTCAGACATATGTTTTATCAATATTTGTTATTCTTAGCCGAAGGACAAGTGTCAACTTTAGATTAATCCTTAAGACTTATTAAACATGTTTGACTAAACAATTTAATAGAAGATAATGAAAAGTTAGTAATTAAAAAAAGATTAATTATTGCAACAAATTACATTAGAATTATACTCCAAAATGGCAATAAGGGT
This sequence comes from Combretum micranthum, assembly GCA_024138025.1. Lineage (NCBI taxonomy): Eukaryota > Viridiplantae > Streptophyta > Magnoliopsida > Myrtales > Combretaceae > Combretum > Combretum micranthum. The sequence goes on along the minus strand of JAMXBD010004067.1, from coordinate 67,330 downwards.
TGAATTGAATATTAATGCAATTTTAACAATTTTTGCACTTTAATAAATGTTCTAAAGATCAAATATAGTAAAATTAAAGTATTAAAAATAAAAGAGAATGGATACGAAGATCAAATTAGAATTCTCAACATGGAGTTTGGATTGTCTCTTACTCTTTAATGCTTAAATCGATGACTTCACATATGCTTTTATTGATCCGCAAATGCAATGCTCAAAAGAGCTACAACAAAAATTACCTGTAACAAACTTCAAATGTAGTACTTTTACAACAATTATAAATGATTACTTAACATTGCATTTTCCAACTCAAATATTTACATATAGATATGCAAGATGACAAGAGCAATGAACACTTGAATTCATTTTTTAATAGATAAATAAAGTCTCAATAGAATATATTAAATTTGCCCATCAGCTTGTATATAAATCTTGAATAAATTTGAATGTATTCCCCTGCAAAAAGTCCTTACATTAAGTGCATTCCATGAAGCTATCTGATATTTATCTTAGGTCTTCCATTTCTTTCACATGTGCAAATGATTTGATGATTCCTTCCGTAAGTGTCTAGTCAGATATATGCATCGTAAATTTCCAATGACAGTGTCAATCATACTTGCTAGATAGATTTTTATTTTTTCTGCAATTAGATTTTTTTTAGCAATTGCTAAAAAAATCTTCACAATTTTTTGTTAAAGCTTCACAATATCTTGTTAAAGCTTTAAATATCTTGTTAAATCTCCATATTATATTGTCAAATCTCCACATTATCTTATCAAATCTTCACATTATCTTAATTCACATCTTCTCTCACAATATTTTCATCATATTAAGAAAATCACTTTAATCTTAATTTTCAAACCTTTCGATACCTATCTCTTTGGTTCATCATGTTGGCTATTTATATGCATATACACTTGTCTTTTCTTCTTGCTTTCGTTAAGTAGCTTTAAACAGAAAACAAAGGTGTAGTTCATCATTCATCTTCTTCCATTAACTTTTCTTCTTACTTTTTTTTTTTAAATAAACACAGACCCTTCATAAATCATGCAGCTGCATTGAGAGTTGGTAGAAACTTGATTTATATGGCATCATCAACATCACGCAGACATCCTTCAATTATGTAATCCTCTACAAACCATGACAAAGACAATAGAGGTAATTACAATAAAACATGCATTGCATTAAGGTGTATACCACAACAAGTCTTGAATTTTTTTTCTTTTTTTGAATGTTTGCTTCATATTGGCCACATAGATATCTTTTATACCCATTCATGCCTTGCTCTTGCTAATGGTGTATCTCATAGTCGTCCATAAAAAAAAAAAAAAACATAGCTTATTGTTTGTCTCTTTTTAATCTCCTTCTTTTTTTGTGTCAGTCACATGTGATGTCTCCATCCATGTCTTAACATACTATGCGATTCTTTTCTCCACATATTATACAAAAAAAAAAAAAAATTCTCTCACCTCAACATAATCATGCCTTGACCAAGAATTAGCAGAGATGGCAATCAACGGTTTAGAATTGGTGGAGTAATAGTAACAACACGACAGAGTAATAGCTTATAGCAGCAATATAAGGTCAGTTCCTTGATAACCTTCTTTGTTGACATTCATACTCTGAACCTTTATGCATATATATGTATATTCATCCATAACTTCCCATTATTCACGGAAAACACAAGACTAAACTCATGTTTTAGTTATAAAAAAAAAAAAAAAGAAAAGAAAAGAAATTCACATAGTTTCCAACTTCATCATATAGTACGTACATAGATTAAGATAACCTCCACTTAGAATAAATGATCGTGGAAACTATTATGAAATTCTAGGATGATGTTGATGTGTGACATGTATGCCTTAGATAATGTTATTTTGTTTCATTTGTGTCGAACGTAGTTGAACTCTTCTCCCTTACCTTGCTCATATGATTTATCCAATCATTTTGGAGTAATTTGCATACTCATATTGTAATTGACTTTTTTCTTTTTTTTTGTTTTCTTTTTAGATTTATTAATCTCCTTTCTTTATTCTTTCATAGGGATCTTTCCAAATTAAGATCATTCATTTCGATAAACTCATCCATTCACTGAAGTAGCGAAGCGATATCACATACAAATGGTGAAGGATTTAAAAAATAGTCAAGTTCAATGCACAAAAGTAATGAAGCTAAAGGAGATAAAGAGTAGCCAAACTATCAATGCTCAAGTTGCCAAAGGTGATGAAACTCGAGTTACAGAAACCATCAAGCAAAAAGAGATGAAGCATGATCAAGTTTAAAAGGCTTGAGTTTTCAAGCAGAGTGAGCCAAAAGTAGGCAAGCACTAAGTGTTGAAGTCATCAAGCAAAGGGATTTGCTAGTACGCCAAGGTCGTAATCCACTACAAATTCGGCTTCCGCGATATCAGTAGTAGATGACACTATTTTTGAAGATACATTATAGGACAAAGCCTCTCATCTCAAGTTATGTGCAACTCTCCTCATTGATGGTGACTTCCGATTCATCGAGCCTGAGTCATGCGCTGATTCTAGGAGCACCATCAGGGGAGGACTCAGTGCTACGCTTAAGGAACGAGCGAAGGAAGCTACCACTTTCCAGCACACACTTTGCATTCCTCAAGGAACCATCACCTAGATGGAGTGATTGGGTAGACTACATCACTAATCATCAGGAGTATGTGCGCCTCCTGGAGCAAGCTAAAGTTTATAGAGCCATCATCACCTCCACCCACTTATAGCTTGTCAACATTAGCAACATGGAAGTATGGCTTGCCATCATCTCTTGCTAGAGCACCCAAACTAATACATTCATCACCATGTGGAGGGAGATATCACCAACTCTTGAAGATGTGGTCATGCTTTTAAACCTGCATTGTTCTGAGCTAACTAATGTTGCTGCAATTGTGACTTCACATGAGGAGCATGACCTTGAAGCATCTTTATTAGCTGACCTAAAGGTTGTTCATGATGATAAGAAGAAACCATGCTTCTCCACCTAGATGACACACTTCTATGAAGAGCGAAAAAAAAAAAAAGAACATGTCTCACGTAGTGAGACCAGCTTGAGGAAAAGAGTGAGTCCTTTCATGTATGTTTATGCTATTACCTTGTATTTGACTTTTCTAATTAACACATTTCTCTTTTAGTTCTTTGATGTATAGATAGGAACTTACAGCCTTTATTGCATTTTGGTTGTCATTGTCCATGTTCCCTGGTGGGCTAGAAGACAGTATAAGTTCTCGGCTTTTTGCTTTGGTTGTATGCATCGCGCAGTTTCAATACTTTGCAGTAGCTCCCTTCTACCTAGGGTCTATATATCGACATGTCAACCTCTACCACCAAGCTTCTGTCCTTTCCAACAGTCAATATGTGAACATGTCACATGTAAACTTACTTTTCTTGTAGCTATTCTTCTGTCAGCGATTTTAAAACCACCTTGCACCACCGACCATTAACAGGGATTCAAATCTTACCTCTCCTTGAGCATAGGCATGGATCGGAGTAGAGGCAAAGAGGCCACTTCTTCAGTTCATCAACATTGAAAAGGAGTTTACATTTCACCCTTTTGTAAAGCCTCTTGAAGATTATCAAGATAACGATGGGCTTTATCTTCCAGGTTCTAAAGGCAAGGTTATCTTATTTGACAACCGTGAAAGGAAGGATGAAATTCAAGCCATGTTCATGCTTTGGTGTATCCCAAGCGGATTTCCATCTTTGCTTGACAATGGAGATTTAAGTGGGCGTTTCTTGGAGCAAGAGTCATGGCATATTCTCCACACAAAGTGGCATGCTAATTTGGCTTTGATCAAGGAGTGTCGCATCTTCTCAACCTCACACCGAGCTTTGATTTTTACTGCTGGTTAGTCTCACCAAGTGACTTCAAGAATATTCATCCCATGGTGTGACAGCTATTCTTTCCTTTTGTAGAACATCATGGAGTTGCCTCTGTTGATTGGCTGACACACTAGTCAAATTGTATAGCTATCTTCCGTGACTATGCCTTTGCATCTGTAGGTAATACATTGAAAGCCCCGCTCATATATTGCCATGAGTTCTATCTCAAATTGACAAGAAATAGGTACCATAAGTTGACTAGTAATATTCAAGCAGCTAAAGATCCTATACCGAACAAATTAGAACCTTCTATCGATGCACCTCCTTCAAAATCAAAGAGTAACCATCCACCACCTCAGCTAGTGGATTCCAGGCAAGCAAAGCGTGCACTCATTGAGGAGGTAGCAAATCTTCTTATATATAACTTGTTGTTGTTGCTTTTCTTTATTGTCTAATGCTTTCTTATTTGCTTTTGTTAGGTTAACACAAATTCTCTTGTAAGTTCACATCACTCAAGTAGTGATGTTATGCCCATGATAGTATCAGATGATGAAGATTATGGCCTAAACAAGACTGACTATGAACCGTCTCCAGACCCTTGTGATGATAATGAAAGTAATGCTAGCAACACTGAAGAGGTTAATTATAAAGATGATGAGTACAATCTAGGTGAAGGAAGTAAGAATGCATCTAATGTCAATGCACTTACTGAGCTCCATCCTCCCCCAATTACTATCATGTCTTGTGAAGACATGCTAGCAACTTCAAAGGACCATGCTACATTGGAGGAGACGACTTCATTTCATGGCTTTACCGTATCATCTCATTTAATAGCACCCTTAGAGAGTCTTAATGCCATGGACAGGGAATTCTGGGCCAGCTCTCCAATGTAAAGGATAGAGGTAGCCGCTATAATGGTGAAATGATTGGTGAAGCCATGCTACTGATGAACAGACATTGGAGTTCTTTTCAATGGCAGAGCTAAAACAACTTGTCAAATGTGTTGAGGGAGCTCATATATTACAATTCAAAGTTGATAGCTTGTGGCCTATTTCTGGCAAGGCCAAGAGGTTGCTAAATTAATGGGATGCCAAGGGACATTATAACAAGCTGATGCTGAAGTTATAGGAGATTCAAGCAGAGATTGTAGCAGCAAAGACTAAGATGGAACCTTTTTAGGACATGATGACTTAGAATCTGTAGTAGGCTTGGATTACCGGCCTTAGTTTAGATTTTCTTATTCTTTTGTTTCTATTTTGAACAATATGTTTGCACTCCTCTTTACTTGAATGAATAGTGTTGGTCCCAATAATGTAAGCAAGAGGGGGGGTGAATTGCTTTTTCCAAAAAAATAAATTCTTTTCGAAATTTTCAATTCACTTCCTTTTTATTACTTTATTAAACTTAGAATTAATTAAACTCTTGCTGTTTAGAAACTAATCACAGCTGATAATCACACTTGTATATCTATTTTAATTCAAAACAGATCAAATTTAATTTTATGCGGAATACAGACAACTCTCTGAAGTACTCTCTGAAACAGGTTCTGAAACGTGACGGTTTATCAAATACTTCAATATAAATTGCACGAAAATAAAAAGTAGTAGGGTACAGAAAAATGCAAATCGATTTATAGAGGTTCCGCCTCGAGCGTTAGTCCTCTCTTCCAACTCCACGTTGGGGACCCGGTATTCCACACCGGTTTTCCACTATATCCAAATCAAAAGTTACAAGCTTGTCTTGCCAATCCTCTTGGCTACAATACACTCTGTCCCAATTCTCACGGTTATCCTATAACACACAATTGGTCTAACGATAACTTGCAACACTCAACCTCACTAAAAAAAAAATTGAATGATACTCAATCAAGGAAATACAATAAATATCCTATCTTTCGAACAAAAAATATTGTGAACACTTTGTAATGCAAGGACTTTGAGAGAAATGCACTCGAAGACTTTTTCTTTCAACAGAGAGTTAGAGCAAGATTCGTTCTTCTCATCATATATTCCTTGTTGTTGTGCTTCCTCTATATATTGTTTTTCAACACATAACACTTAGATCCAAAAGCATGAAAATAAGATACAGTAGGTTTTCTTCCTTTAAACAATCATATGATGTTTTTGAAGTTAATGGTCTTAGATACACTCTATTTATTATGTAACATGCTGTTGATACAGCCTCTGCCCATAAAAACTCAGCTACTTTGTTTTCATTTAACAAAGTTCTTGTCATTTCTTGAAGAGTTCTATTCTTCCTTTCTACAACCCCGTTTTGTTGAGGAGTATAAGGAGCGGAAAAATTATGAGCTATACCATTTTCATCGCAAAAATTTATGAATAAAGCATTGTCAAACTCTCTTCCATGATCGGTTCTTAAACTTATTATGGACATTCCTTTTTCATTTTGAATTTGCTTAGCAAATCTTTCAAATACTTCAAATGTGTTACCTTCTGTTTTAAGAAAAACACCCATGTATATCTAGAATAATCATCAACAATTACAAGACCAAAACGACATCCACCAAGACTTAAAGTTCTTGTTGGACCAAATAAATCTAAATGCAACAATTCCAATGGTCTTTTAGTAGAGATTACATTCTTGCTTTTATGAGGTGACGAAACCATTTTATTTTTCATACATGTTTCACATTTAATGTCTTGTTTTATATTTATTCTTGGTAAGCCAAAAATAATTTTCTTCTTGGATAGTTTTTCGAGTTGATTGAAATTAACATGACCAAGTCTTCTATGCCATATTTTTATATTTTCAGACATAGCAAAGAAACATTTTTCGAAAGTTACATTTGAAGGTTTGACTAAATAAACATTCTTGTTTCTATATCCTTCAAATAGTTTTGTTCCATTCTTGTCATAAGCATAACATTTATCATGTTCGAAAATCATTTTGTAACCCTTGTCACATAATTGACTTATACTTAATAAATTATGTTTTAATCCAACAACAAGAGAAACATTTTCAATTGTATGAGGAGATAGACCAATAGTACCTGTTGCCACTATTTTACCTTTACTATTGTCACCAAACTTAACATATCCTCTTTCTTTCCAATTAATACTTGTGAACAAAGAAGCATCTCCAGTCATATGTCCCGAACACCCACTGTCGAGATACCATTTTCCTTTAAGCTTTGCTTCTTGTTCCTACATGTATCAACAAAGGGTTAAACCTTCTTAGGAACCCAAACAAGTTTGGGTCCTTTGAAATTCAAGCTCTTCTTTTCAAAGTTATCAACTTGTTGTTTCATGAGCTTGTTTTTCTTGTAGAAACAAAACTTCTCAATATGGCCAATTTTATTACAAAAATAACAAGCATAAGAATAACTATTCCCATATCTATTGTTCCTGTTCTGGAACTGATGTGGATATTTTCTAGAATATCCTCTTACCTGTTCCTTCACTTGCCCTCTTCTTGTAAAGTTTCTGTTCTGATCTGGGTACCTTCTGATATACCCTCTGAAATACCCTCTGACTGGACTGTCAGATTTTTTCTTTGTTACAGTGTTGTTAACTGTAGATGTTTCCTTAAATAAGGATTCTTTTCCTTTAACAAATACAGTTTTTTGAACATTCTTACTACTGCTACCTTGTTCAAATCCTAAGCCATATTTTATTTTATCAGTTCTTTGAGAGGAAATCAACATATTTAACTTTTTGTCACTCTCATTGAACTTACTGAACGTATTCTTTAGTGATTGAGATAAGTCTCCTATTCTTCTGTTAAGTTCTTTAGTCTCTTCTTTTAGTATACTATTCTCTCTCATGAATTTATTCACTTTCACATGTAATTTTTCATTATCATGTTTCAATATGTCGTTTTCATCCATAAGTAACCTATTTGTTTGAATAACAACTTCCTTTTCATTTTTGAGAGATTTAACTTCAGAATCAAGTTTATTTATTTTAACATGTGCCTTTTTCAATGATTTCAATAAGTTTTGCATTTCAATCATTACATCCTCATCAGAAACATAATCAAGTTCTGAATTTACCTCAGATTGTGCCATTAAGCATATGTTTGAATCATCCTTTTCATCCTCTGAGTTATCCTCTGAATCTGTCTCTGATTCGTCAAGGTCACTCCACGTCGCCATCAAGGCTTTGTTTCTCTTTTTGAACTTCTCAATTTTCTTAATCAGTGATGGACACTCGTATTTAATGTGACCAGGCTTCTTGCATTCATAACAAATAATTTCTTGTTTCTTCTCTTCTTTCATCTCCTTTTTCTTGTCTTTGTCCTTGAAGAATTTACCTGCATCATATCTCTTAGTTTCGAATTTTTTAGTAAATTTCTTACCTTGCTTTCTTCTCAGAATTTTGCCAATTCTTTTAGCCAACAAGTTGATGTCATCACTATCATTGCTACTGGTCTCTGAATCTGATGCATCCGCATGAACTTCCTTTGCTTTAAAAGCAATGGCTTTCTTGCTTCCTTCTGCTTCTTCAGTAGCATCTATGTGAGATTGATACGCCATCAGTTTCTCCTTGAGTTGACTTAAGGTTAAAGCGCTGAGATCATTTGCTTCTTCAATGGCCGTTTTCTTTGCATCCCAAGCTATAGGTAAGATCCTTAGTATTTTCCTGACAAGATCAGCTTCCTCTATCTTCTTTCCAAGAGAAGCTAGCTCGTTAGTTATAGAAACAAATCTATCAAAAGCATCTTTAATTTTCTCTTCAGGTTTGAATTTGAACAATTCATATCTTTGCAAGAGAGCATTGATTTTAGTATCTTTAATTGTTCTCGTTCCTTCATAGGTCTCACTAAGTGTATCCCATACTTGCTTAGCAGTAATGCAAGATGAAATTAAATAGAATTCAGATGGTGAGATAGTAGTTAGAAGAAGGTTCTTAGCCTTGTTGTTCTTCTCTATTGCTCTCTTTGATCTTGAGTTAATTGTGCTTCAGCAGTCACGTTCACTTGATAGTCTCCAACTGAATCACCTGCCATGAGTCAAAATCATTAGCCTTGATGTAAGTCTCCATGCGCATTTTCCAATAAGGATAATTAGAACCATTAAAATAAGGTGCTCTATTCACTGCAATATTTGTTTCAGCCATGATACTTGGATCACTCAATAATAATTGAGGCAAGCTCTGATACCAATTGTTGGTCCCAATAATGTAAGCAAGAGGGGGGGGGGGGGGGGGGGGGGGGGGGGGGGGGGGGGGGGGGGGGGGGGGGGGGGGGGGGGTGGGGGGGGGGGTGGTAATTGCTTTTTCACAAAAATAAATTCTTTTCGAAATTTTCAATTCACTTCCTTTTGATTACTTTATTAAACTTAGAATTAATTAAACTGCTGTTTAGAAACTAATCACAGCTGATAATCACACTTGTATATCTATTTTAATTCAAAACAGATCAAATTTTAATTTTATGCGGAATACAGACAACTCTCTGAAGTACTCTCTGAAACAGGTTCTGAAACGTGACAGTTTATCAAATACTTCAATATAAATTGCACCGAAAATAAAAAGAGTGGTAGAGAAAAATGCAAATCGATTTATAGAGGTTCCGCCTCGAGCGTCAGTCCTCTCTTCCAACTCCACGTTGGGGACCCGGTATTCCACTACGGTTTGTTCCACTATATCCAAAATCAAAGTTACAAGCTTGTCTTGCCAATCCTCTTGGCTACAATACACTCTGTCCCAATTCTCACGGTTATCCTATAACACACAATTGGTCTAACAGATAACTTGCAACACTCAACCTCACTAAAAAAAAATTGAATGATACTCAATCAAGGAAATACAATAAATATCCTATCTTTCGAACAAAAATATTGTGAACACTTTGTAACGCAAGGACTTTTGAGAGAAATGCACTCAAAGACTTTTTCTTTCAGAGAGTTAGAGCAAGATTCGTTCTTCTCATCATGTCTTCCTTGTTGTTGTGCTTCCTCTATATATTGTTTTATCTCAACGGCTAGCAAAGAAGTCGTTCAAAACAATTCGAATTCTTCTCAAATTGAAAATATTTGACTTGGCAAAATTCCCTCCTTTGAAGTGTCTGTTACGTGTATGATAAATCCCGAATAATCTTCTTAGCTTTATCCAAATTTCGTTGATGCTGTCATCTGATAATGTCTCATATATCTTGATATGTTTATCCATAACAATTCGGATAAATACTTCAACAAACTATCCCATAAAAATAGTGATATCCTTTATCCTTGAAGATAAGCTTTAAAAGATCTTCGTTTCGAAAATTTGAACCAACATGAACTTGGTAAAATGTATCCCTTATCTTTAGGAATTTGCTGACCACGTGAAATATAAAAATCTGACAATCTTCTTCCTTAAGAAAATTAAATAGACGTAACTTATAATAAAATTGATAAAATAAATCCCCTTGGATATTTTATCCAACTTTAGTGGAACAAAATGAATATACTACCCAAATATATTCATTTCGTGGAGTCAGGCCTTCAGATGATAGGGTATAAATAAATTCGCAACATTCTGTGCATCTTCTGTTCTGGAACAGATTTAGTTTCTGATCTTCCTTCTGAAAATGAATCTGAAATACCTTCTGAAAATGACTCTGAACTACCTTCTGAAACAATTTCTAAAAAATCTGATGATTAGTTCAATCATGAAATATTTTGGTTTTGGTTTTGGTTTTGGTTTTGATTGCTATACTTTATTTATTTGTTAAAAAAAAAAACTTTTACTCCTTTTTGTTATCATCAAAATATTATGAGAGATTCCAACACAAACCATTGATTCATATCACATTAATTAATCAATTAAAGTAAGGTCTTATGTAGTATAAGGCCTTTAGGTTATAATTGATTTGAATTCATTTAGGGTAATTGGGCTTAGGTAATTTAGACTAAGCCCATGAATTTGGAAATCAAATTTATTATTTAGATATATTGGGCCTTTAGAGATCCTAACTTGAGCCCAATATAGAAATACTCAAAGTGTTTCACTTTTTAGGATAATAGGCTTTAAGGTTTAGGATTTGAGCCCATTAGGGAATATAGATATTAAAATAAATGAAATTGGACCTTATTTTGAATTTAGGTCCAATTAAAATATAATTGGTTATTGGACCTAAGAATTGTGCTCAAGCCTAATTAGAATTTCATTTTATCATAATTTAACTATTCGTCCTTCTAATTCCTATTTAGCCCTATTAAGGGTACTTCAAGGCTTTTGAGCTCATGGAAGGAATTTAGGCCAAATTAGGTATTTCAATACCTTGAACTGATAAATGGATTTAAATATTTTGGAAATAGACCAAACTAGAATATATACGGTAATGGAGCCCGTATTATGGAATTTAAGCCCATAAAACATAAAATTAGATATTGTCTATATTTTAAAGGTTTAAACCCTCAATGGCTAGAAAAGACTTGATAAGATTTAGTTTAGGTCTATTTAGTGTAAATAGGCATAGTTTGCTAGAAATTATGTTCTTGGGCTTAGAGTTATGTTTCTAAACCAATTTTATCTAATTAAGCTCATTTGTATTTATTTAGTCAAATTGGATCATATTTTAGTTTTTCGACTTAAATAAATTATTAAAGCTCAACATTATTAATATTAACCAAGTTGGACCTAAATTAATTTATAAGTCCATTTTAGGTTACTTAGTTCAAGTTGGACCTATTGTTACTATCTTGGCCCATTTTAGGTTATTTATATTAAATTGATCATGTTTCTATTAATTAGGCCCATTTGAAATATTTTAGCCCATTTAAACATAAAATAGTTTACTAATTCCAATTTATAGTCCTTTTAAGCTCTAAGTTTATAAAAGCCCATCTATTTGCCAAATATTCAATTTAAGCACCTTTATATGGCTAGAGTTAATTTAATTTAATCAAGTCATAGATTGTCAACTAAGTCTATTTAGCATTAAGGACCCACAATAATTCATTTTATTTGATTTAGGCCCATACTATATCTATTTATTTAATTTTATAACTAAAAGTTCTATTTTGCCTACATTATCATATTTGACCCATAAACTTATTTTTTATCAATTTTAATTTGCCAAAAGTCTTAAGAATTTAGAAAAAAAAACTTCTTTTAATATTTTTAGTTAGATTTAACAACTTAGATTACAATATATTGTCAGACGAAACGAAATTAATTTTTTTGAAATAGTAAAATACTTTCAAAAATTACGGAAAATTCCAATTTGAATATAGACACATGAAAATATCATTCCCATAAATTTTGGTCAAAAATTTTATTTAGATTTAACAACTTAGATTACTATATATTGTTATGCACAAATAAATTGGTTTTTTAGAAATAGCAAATGACATTTAAAAATTATGAAATTTTTTTCTTTACTACTAAACATATTAAGCTATAATCCATATAAATTTCATGTAAAAATAATTTTTTTTGATATTTTATTGATTTTTCTTAATTACTATGGCTATTAAGCCTTTAAAAATAGTAAATCAAGTTAGAAAATTGTCAAACTTTTCAATTTACATCCTAAAACAATAAACTATATCATTTTCCAAAATTTTACTCAAAAATAAATTCGTTAATAAATTAAGTAATAGCGCAAAGCTTATGTTCCAATGTGATTAATTTCTGTCCAACATAAATAATAGCACATTTATTTGATTTCATTATGAAAAATTACTTATTAGGTCACATAAAACATATTAAAGCATAATATGTGTCACACCATTCTATATTCATCATATTTATATCACACATTCATTAAACCATACAAGAAGAATACAAAATCAACATATTTCATTTAAGCTAAACAATACAAAATATTTCACCTATATCATATCTTTTATTTTCTATATTTTTACTATTATATCCTATTATTTGCTAATACATTTCATTATGTTATAAATTAATAAAAATACTTATTTGTAAAAGTAATGTAAGATTATATCCTTCATTACCCTACTCTTAGGAATTTGATGAAGCTCCTCTTACCTCTAATCCACATCCATCTTAATAACCCCTAATTTCAAAAAAAATAAAAAAAATAGAGATTAATGGGAGTTTTAGGTGGCTTAAAGAAGATATAAAACATATAAGACTTAATACCTATTAGGGTTTTGATAAAAGAAATGAGTTTGTAGTGCTTTAAGATTTGTTTTGAGAAAAAAAATGAAGAGGAATTTTCTGCTAGATGGGGAGGTAAAATGGTGACTACTTTAGGGTGCATTAGAGGTTTCATTTTGCACAAAGAGAGTATGACAAAAGTAAGGACGTTAGTTGGTAATATTGAGAATATTCTAGAGTCTAACGGGTTAGCAAATGAATAAAATAAAAAATTCTGCTTAAAATTATTGATGATAAGTTTGTTGATGAGTAAGTTTCTAGAAGATTTGTACGTGGGGTTAAGGCTAGGTTTGGTAGTGGGTTGTGTTTGCAAGAGCTTAGAGCTTTAAAATATAATTAGAGGCTAAAATGACCTTAAGAAATTGCTAAATTAATTTAGGAATTTAATTTAGCAAATTGATGTTGGTGAAATCAATTTATCTAAATTTGTAGTTGAATTGGTATTTGGTCATAATTAGGGTGTATTTAGGTATTTAACTTAGAGGAAATTGTTGAAATTGGGAAAATTGGACCATTGTGATTTAGGTAAATGTCTAATTTGATATTTGAGTTTGGTTTAATTTACTTAGTATGATGAAATAGAAAATTGATGTGATTTAATCTCTATTTTCATTTGAAATTAATTATTAGTTTGAATTTGCTAATTCACTTAACCACACTATCTATTTCATTCAATCTACCCTATTGAATTAATTAATTTAATTTTTCTAATTTAGGTTTCAATTTGGTTTCAATTTTCTCATATTTTTATACTATTATCTGACAATTTTCTTAATTCATTTAGTGAAATTCGAGATTTTCCAACTGTTTTGTTATCACTATAAGATTCGATTATTGGAAATGTTAAATAATGACAAACAAAATATATATTCGAGTAACGAAATAGTCCAATTTTGTTATCCCTATTTGACTAAAAATTCAAATGCACATTTCTACTTTCCTCGACAAGGACTATTCACCTGAATTGATTCGGTGACTTTAATAGACACAAATGTGTCCAGCTTTTGGAAAAAAACATACGGGTCAAGCGGGGCAAAGACTGAGAAGACTTAGTTAGAGTCTTTCATATGGCAAAGTCAATCAATATCAATAATTCTTTTTTTGGCCAAATCAATATCAATAATTCACACGAATAGAAAAGGCATTTTCACATTGGATGCTTAAATGAAAAGACTACAATAAAAACAAACACAAAAAAAAAAAAAAGAAAAGAAAAGAAAAGAAAAGAAGACCAAGACTATTCTTTTCTTTTCCTTCAAGATTTGATAAGTATTAGCATAAATATAAAGATAATGATGAAAACGAATTGTAAGAATAAACGTCAAATTATATGGCATACAACAATTCAAATTTCAAATATTACAATAAGAACAAAAGAGATTAGTATTTTATTAAATTATTCATAATGTTCAATTGATTATATATACGCAATTGAAGTACCTCACTATCTGATTAATTAGTTTGGTCTACCATATGTAACGATTCTCACGCCTGACTGATGGGAAATTCTGGTAATTTATTGAAACTAACCATAAACACAATCAAAACATATCCGGTAACCTACCTCCGTAATAATCTGGAACCTGCCTTAAAACATATGGAAAAATCCTATGCCTTTTTTTCCTGGAACCTGTATCGCATGGTCATTGAACAGTTTATATCTATTAATATCCCTTTCACATCAATGTATTATATTTAATTTAGTGGTACCATTATAGCACCAACATGAAAGTTTCTTTAAATTACTAGTTCTTAAGTAATCTATATAACTTTTCATGTTTTTATTTTATAAAAAAAAAAATCTAATATCAATAAAATGTAGTAGGTGAATATTTTAATTATTAAAATTAAAAAAAAAAATACTTAAGCTCAACATGTCGAAGATAAATCATATTGATTGTAGCAAGCAAAACCTAATAAAATTTAGCATGAGATATGAAGTAGACGTAGGCATGATTCGGTTTTGAATCGAGAACCGAATTGAAACCGTCATTGGCGGTTTCTAGAATGGAACCGAATTAGTTGGCCAATTCCAAAACCGATTGTGGAATTGCCGGTTTCACTGTTCCTAGGTGGTTCTTTGGCCTAAAACTAGTAGAATCGGCAGTTCTACCCGGTTCCATTGAAAAAATAAAAAAAATAATATTAAATATATAATTATTAATATTTAAATTATTTTATATAAATACTAAAATTTAATTACTCATTTATAATATTTAATATATTATTATCAATAACACAAATCAATATAGCATAAAATCATATATAATTAGTTTAAATAAGATTCTCCTAAAAGCAAAATTCATTTTTTTAATAATGTGAGACTATTTTTTGCATCACAAATTTTTTTTATCCTCTAGAGTATTTTGCAATTTCATAATACTAGCTATAATTGATATCAAATATGTTTGTATACATATAAATGTGCATTTTAAACAAATTTTTTAAAATTTTGGTTAAATCATTTAATACTTTTAGATTCAATAATTATTTTAAGTTTCAAATTTATTTTATTAAAAATTAAAAATTATTTATTTTTATTTTTTAAAGACAATTTCATTATTTCAAACCAGAACTGGGAACTGGCAATTCCATAAAACCAGACCAGAATCGTGGGAGACGATTCAAATTCCGGTTCCTCTTCAAGACCCATAACCTGAGGTTCTAGTTTTGATTCGGTTCAGTTTCAGAACCGTGACGATGACTAATGTGAAGTCCTATAAGGGTTTAGAATTGAAATATTTTTAACTTTATGAAACCTAACTTTTGTTTAGGGTTTCATATCAAATACCTTATTTCGAAAACTTGACTTTTTTTATTAAATGTGATTTTTATATTCTTTTTGTGTCATATCATGAATAAGCTACAAAACACAATAAATCATTCTAAGCTTGAGTTGCAAATCAAGAATCATGAACGGTATCAATGTGTGGAAAGCTATAACTTTCATTCTTGACAAAATATTCATAGTTCGAAAGACAAGAAGAAAATGATTTAGAGGGAGAGGGGTAAATGTTATTACTAAAAATAGAGAATATATAAGTAGTTGATATAAAATAATCTGCTACACAAACACCACTAAAACTGTACATGTGGCAAAAGCAAAATAAATAAGGCACTCCCCTACCCCGCTTGAAGTTAGATCTTCTCAAAGACCCAACTTGACACAAATCTGAAACCAATTAGTAGTAGGAATCGTGGAAAGAAAATTTGCAAGTTGAGTATTAGAAGAGATGTATTCAGCATAAAGAAATCCATCTATGACATGGTCCCATGAAGGCAGGGGTTTCGAGCAACCAAAATAGTTGATTTATTGTCAAAGTATAAATGAAGTCCATAAAAGCTCCTTAATGGCATAAGCCATGCTTCTATATTTGGCCTCAGTAGTAGAACGACTAATTGTATTTTGCTTCTTAGGTTTCCAAGAAATTAAACTTGTCCCAAGCATAACACAAAAGCCAAATAACACCTTGCAATCAAATGAAAAAGAGCCTTAATCAACTTCAAAGTAGGCGTAAAGCTTTAAATTTGAATCAAAAAATAAAGCAAGCCTAAACCATACTTCCTCTAAGATGACACAACAAGTGTAATGTGGCTTGGTAGTGATCATGATGAGGATTAGATAGAAATTAGCTTAGCTTATGAACAACTAAACAAATATCTGGCCTTGTGAGTGCCAAATATAATACATGCCAAAACGACGATATAAATGAGGGTGAATTTGACATACAAGAATCCTTTGTTAGATGTAAACTAGTAGGCAACAACTGAAAGATAGGCTTAAAACCAGACATATCCACTTTAGAAATAATGTCAAGAATGAATTGCATTTATTGAGCAAAGTTCCAGCACTAGTTTAACAAATCTCTAAGCCTATGAAGAAACGAGCATGGCCAAGATCCTTTATAGTAACACATGTGTAAATCTTTCTTCAAGATGGCTATAGACTAATCAGTATTACCAATGATGAGCATGTCATCAAAGTAGAATAATACAACAAGAAGCGTATAAGATTGATGACATGTAAATAGAGAACAATCACTAGATTACTGACGAAAGCCATGCTTGAACAAAAATTGAGAAATGTCAATATTACATTGCTGAAGCTTTGCTTCAAACCATGAAGTGAGCGTTTATGTTGATGAACTTGATTAAAAGCAACTTTAGAATGGCCTGGTGGTGGTTTCATATAAATCTCCTCATTGAAGAATCCATGTAAAAAGGCAGTTGTTAATATCAACTCGATACAATGGCCATTAATGTGAAATATCCCAAATTTTAACACGTTAACTCATGGAAGTGAAAATTAAATAGCATAAAACACTAGTAATCTTGAAACTCAAATTAAAATTGGTATAGTAATTGGAATTGAGTAACTCAGATAATTAATTTAAGTGAACTAGAGTATATAACTAAGTGCTTTCAAATAATTAAACTAGTATTTGAATAAAATTGAAATTAGAAATTCAACCATAACATATTCTTTTTCTAAATACCAAAATTTCCAAACTTTAAAAACAATTCAAAAATATTAAAACAAAATAAATTAGAATTTTAAAAAATGCTTCAGGTGAAAGTTTACAAGAAAACCAAAAGAACACAATACAAGGCATTATTTTGCAAAATTATGATTTTGCCCCTCATCGGGAACTTACATGAATTAAAATTAAAAATTTAGTTAATATAAAAATTAGACTTATTTGAACAATTTAAATTATTATTATCCCATAAGATTAACTAAAAGCCCTACACAAGTAAAAAGATAGATGCCTAAAACTGAGTCATCTAGCATAATATGATAAAGACAACACCTTATCCCTCTAAAACCTAACTTTATCTTTTTTTTTTTGAGGTCACATTTCTCTCCATTTCATTGCACGTACATTTCTCTTCTCTTCTAAAGAATCCTCAAGGTTCCCAAAGGTGGAATTAGAGCAACTCATCGATCAGAAGTGAGAGTGCTAAGTGTTACATAGGGTAAAGTGCCTTAGAGTGAGGGTATCTCTTGAGTCTATATAGAGCACCTTTGATGTCCTCCTTGTCTAGTGTGGTTATGGACTTGTGTAACGAAACTAATGAAGACATCAACATTATAAATGGGGGGAATGTGATATCTCTTAAATATAAGATGCTGGAAAGCTAGTCATTAAGACATCTTTTGGCGTAATGGTTTAGAGTTCATTAGAACTCTAAAGTTAAGCATAATTAAAGGAGAGCACTCCTAGGATATGTGGCCTACAAGGAAGCAGTTAGTACAAAGGATAAAACTATGTAATGTTTTGCTAATGTGGACATCACCTCGATGGTTGGAGTTATAGGTCATTATAAGTGGTATCAAAGCATATGTTTATCCTGATAGTTTACTAAAACATAATAAATTAAGATGCATCTTAGATACAGTGAGATGGTTATAAGGGAATAAGGGTTACAATTAAAATATTTTATGTGATTGTATTGTTGGACTTTTAACTAAAACTAGGTAAAATTGATTGACTACACTTCATTAATCAATTTGGCTTAATTTTACTTTTTGTTGATATCTGAAATTGTACTTAACCAAAAAATTGTATGACTTTTGCTATGAATGTTGTATATTGCCTTGTGATTGTATTATTTAGAGCATGTAATAAAATGGACTTAATTCAATTTTGGTATAGAGCAAAAATAACTTAGACAAACACTAAAATTTGCCCCCTTATTCCTTTGAATTGGAAAAAATTTTAAATGTTTATGTAGTGTATACTTGCGTACTTTATTTTTAATAACTTAATATATTGTATTAGAAACTCCCCTTAATCTTTTATTGAAAGTATGTTGACTTAAACAAAATAAACGAAAGAAAACCAAATATATATATATATTATATATTGAAAATGATACCCAAAGTTTCACTAATGAACTTTGTCCTCTCTGAGTCTACTGAAATGCTTGTTGTATTTACAAAATCTATTGCACAGCCTAAAATAGAAAATTCTAAAACAATTACCAAAACCTAATCCAAAATTCCCAAATTTGAAAAGCAAGTGGATAGCATACATAGTAAGACGATAGAATAATAAAAAAATATCTTAAATGTACCAAAAAACAAATAAAAGTACTCACGAATAAATGCCTAAATTGATGTTTCACCAAAATAAATCATAATTTGAAATTCTAAAAGTGAATAGATACCTATCTATACAGTATTGAAACTCTAATTATTGAGATACCTTTTAGTATAATGGCTTGCAGTTCAATAGAGTTCTAAAGTTAAGTTTGCTTAGTGGGAAGCACCCTAAGATGGGTGATTTCTGGGAAATAGCTAGTATGAAGGACAAACCTATGCAGTGTTTCGCCAAAGTAGATAATATCTCGATTGGTGGAGTTCCAAGTTATTACATTATGAGAAGTAGCGATAGCAATAGAATGCGTAACCATAGGAGAAAAAAGTATTGTGGTAATCAACTTCTTCAACTAGAGTAAATTTGTTATTACAAGCCTAACCTTGCAACTGTCTATAGTACGATAAGGTGTATATTTAATTTCGTAAGCCCATTTACATTCTATTACTTTCTTACCACGGGGAAGATTAGTTAATTCTCATGTATCATTTAATTATGAAGCATCAAGCTCGTTACTAATGGTATCTATCTGCACCTTATTCAGGGCATCTATCCACTTCTTATGGTTAGATGCTTGAGAATAACAATAAGGTTCTTTAGCCATGAGTATGTTTTCTATAGAAGCAACATAATCAAAAGGAAAGGAACTAAAAGTTTGGTTATGAAAAAAAGGATATGAAGAACTAGAAGTAACACGTGAAACAACATTATTAGCATGCATTGTATGTACATAGTCTTTGACTTAATTAATTGTTTGAGTATGCTTTCATCATTTAATTTGGTCCGAGGAGCGACAATCTTACTAGACAGTTCTAGCATGGTGGTTAGGAGCTTAGGCCATCGTTGATGATTCGGTGGGTAGCTAATGGAGCAAACAGTATCATAATAACTTCTATTTAAGCTCGAAGAGAAGTAATACAATTTAATTTACGTTTATGAGATCAGTTGAGCTAGATATAGTATGGGCTAAGATAAGTAGAGATGTGTAATGGTTGTAATCCCTAAACGAGGCTATTAATAGATGTTCCTATATGAGATATGGGTATTTAGGCTACCTATATAAACCCCTTGAGCAATTGCTACTACTCAAGAGCCTTAGGTTCCTAGGCTTGTTTACCGGAGAGTGAGTGCTCCTGTGTTGTTTGAATCACCTTAAATAATAACGTTAAACTATTTATGATTGCATTGCATGTAGTCTAGGTACGTATGCCATATCGTATGTGATTGTGTTGCTTATATTGGGCTTCTACTCATTCTTTTCTTTTTCAGGTATTAGTGATTTCAACTTTGATGCTTATGCGTGTCATGGGTATGGGATGGATTGATATGACTTTTTTGACAAGCAGAGTGGCTAGAAACATGATATTATGTGTTCTTTTTAAATAAAAATAATAGTTATTTTCAAACTTATATTCTCTTTTGAAGGCTTGGTTTAGGCAGTGGTTGTAAAAACTTTTATCAGATAACTTGTATTGATTTTTTCCTACCTTTGATACTTCGTTATTTTTTCTATTCTCAATCCAATGTTTTCAAAACCTAATTATACAATTTCAAAATCTAAAATTAGTTAGCAAATGATCACGACAAACAAATAGTTTAATGTAGCCTTAGTATATAATGCTTAATTGTTATACGTGATGAAATTGAACACGTCTTGACCTTATTTAGGGTGTGACAAATGTATTAATAATTGACCATCTACAAAAATTAAGAAAGCTTAATTGAATAATAATCTATATATTGATACCTTAAATGGAGTTCACAAAACGTTGATACCTTATTTGATTCACTTTGTTAAACGTTCATTTCTCTTTTTAACTACTCAAAATATTGATATATTAAATGAAATTACTTCTAAATATTAATACCTTTTAGTATAATTTACTCGCAATATAAAACAACATTCTTAACAATGCAGTGTCATCCATGATTTTTTACTTTTTTCCCATCCTAGATTGTTTGTGTCATCCTTTCCTCTGACTTTTATATTTAATTGTCATTTGGTTCCATCTTTTTCTAGCATTTCAACAATTGGTTATGTCGTGCAACTAATAAAATTCCTAAAAGCATGTTTATGTATTACTAAAAGCATATTTGTGCATTGATGGTGTCGTTTCAAGGAAAAGTTCAACTCTTATGACGTCCATGCTAACAGGGTCTTGTTTAATTCATTGGTTTTTGGTTGTTTTAATAATTTTTTTATTGTTTTCAAATAATTGCCTATCAAGAAAAAATATAGATGAAAAATATATATTTTTATTCATAAATAGATTAAATAGACAAAATAAAGATATGATATAGATGCAGATCAGATAAGATGCATATACAAATGAATACAAAACTTCCTGAGATCCAGAATTGTTTACATACTAGTAAGCCTTTTGCCGTAGTTTGTAGTGGGAACTGAAAAAGAATGACAAGTGATAGATGTGAAAATGAAGAAGATGCTCTCCTATTTCAAACACTCATGTGTTCATGACTATTTTATATTATCATTGTAATATTTTATACAATTGTCAAATGGTGAAAAATAAAATATCTTCGAGCTAGGAAATGCTCTTGTATTCTGCCCCGATTCATTGTAGACTAAATATAACTGTTCACTTACTGGCCTAAAAAAAATTATATAACTGTTCACTTAAATTGCAAGAAGTGACATTATTAATCACAAATTTGAACAACTTATGGGAAAATATGGGCAAGATCTTCAAAGATTGACAAGACAACAATCATAGACTTGGACTATGTTTTTAACTAGTCAATTCAGTAAAGATCAGTAATTCAATTGAATAACAAAACTATTTCATATTATCATCCGTTGGACAAAAAAAAAAAAAAAATGCTTTATATATATGTATTTAGAAAATATTAACGGCTATAACAGAAGAATTGTTAGTGTGAAATTAACTTGCCAATATATTCTTGCTTTTTTTTTTTTTTATTAATCAGTCCTGAAACGATTAATTTTCTCATTTTTTAGCTTGTGCGTTTAGCGCCATATATATACATACATACATATATATATATATAAGTTTGTATGTATGAACAAGTTCGCAACCCTTACGAATTGGACACCTTATAGATAAAAGTGTGAAAATTGCATTATTCAGATGTATCGAATATGGACAAAATTTCAATATGAAAAATATAATCAACTTTCACGCATGAAGAACTCGTCTTGATTCAAAGAAATTGTGTACATACGTGCATTCACACACATACAACCTAACACAAGCTATATGCATGTAACTCTATTTATTTCATGATTTCTAGTCGTTTTTTCATTTTATTTTTATTGTTTTTAAATATATGTTTGTCAAAGAAAGAGCTAGATATGAAAAATATATATTTTTATTCATAAATACATCAAACAGATCAAATAAAGAAAATATACAGTTGCAAATAAGATACAGATACGACACAAATAAATATTAAATAATTCAAACAGACTAATCAATGAAAAAAATACAAAAACATATCAATAAATGCAGGACTGATATTTTTTAATTTTATGTCAATAATAGATAATGAGTTTTTCACTTTAATTAAATTCATTTTATAATATTATCAACCAATAAAAGAAAAAAAAAGCCACATGTCTTTTCTTTATATTATCAACACAAAATTAAAAAAAAATACATGTAAGTTATTTGTCAAAAATCAAAACTCTAGTCTTTTTTTTTTTTGGCAAAAGCATAAGTCATGTTTTTGTTACAAATAAAACTTACGTCGCTTGTTTGTAAAAATATAAAAGCATAAGGCATGTATTTGTCAAAAATCAAAACTCAACTTCGATAATTTATTTATAGAAAAAACCTAATATAGGTGATGTTTTTGCATTTTTCTTTTGTTATCATAATTAATATAACTAATACTACTACCTTCTAGCAATATTACATATTTCAAAATAAGCCCCATAATCCTATTGAAAACATATCCATTTTATCCAAATCTTTCAATCCATCATCCCTTTTCATGCTTGAATACCCCTCCTCTTATTATTTGGTTGGTCGATATGTTAATAGAATCTTCCCTTTGGAAAAAGATTAAATAGGTAATACATATCGTGTGTATGTATACGTGGTTTATAATTGCTAATATATTAACACATAGATGGGGTAATGGGCAGTTTTCAAAATAATTGACACCTATATCACTATTTATTAAAATACCATTAGTAGTTACACACCACTGTATATGATAATTTACACGATATGTGTAATACCCATCAAATTATTTCTCCTTCCATTGAGCTTATCCAACCTATTGATGTTGTGTTTGAACATACCCAATTTATTTTCATATAGCCCAGCCCTCTACTGCTCAATTAACCCTTCTCCTCAATTGACTCTTCTAGAATGCTCTATCAATCTCGCCTCTCCTCTATCTAAGGTACTAAAACCCTAACTTCTCTCTCCTGCTCCCCCTACTCAAATCCGACTTCACCTATGAAGACAATCCTTAGATTCTCTTTTTTGTATATTCTTCTCTAATAGAAATCCTACTAATGATTTATCTATTGTGTTTGTGATTTGCAGGTAATCTTAAGGATGATCACAAGATGATAGTGGTGGTATGGCAATGTTCAAGCTATGCCAGAGCTCCTACAATCACACTATTGTGATTTCTCAAAATGGGTTCTATTGATACCCTTTTCCTTGCTTTTTTCCTTCTATTTATAGATCTGTATTGATCTGGTTGTTACAACTGTTGGTAGTTACACTTATTGTTACCTACAACTACTATTAACACAATTGTTAATCTACAATCTATTGTGATTGTTGTAATTGTGTAATCCTTCAACTCCCCATCCTCGTACCCTTTCTGGGTTGTAACAATTTCTCTACTTCTTGAAAATAGCCTTGTCCTCAATGTTGTAATTCGATGCTGCCGTGCTAGTGTTTGATAAAATGTCATGAACAAAATGCTTGGAAATGAGATTGCCATTAACCCCATCGTGTAATTAGTCAAGACATGAAAATGATGCCTGTAATATGTTGAATTTCCAATAGAAATAGAGTACCAAGTAGCATGTTGAAGTAATGATACATGAAATTGTGATGTGGTTAATCCTCTATTTACAACTTTAGTATCATCAATTCGTATGAGTAAAATGTTCAGTTTAGGGAAAAAAATTCATCCTTTGGAGAAAAATGACATTGATGCATTGACCTTTGTTCATAACTTAGTAATTTTACAAACACCAGATAGCCAGGGTTAAAAGAGAGTTCAATCCTTTGCTTATCTACTAGCTTCTATTTCATTAGTTGTGATATCAACAAACTAGCCTATAGTTGAATCCATATCCTAACTTAAGTGCCTAAAACAAAGTGTGCGAAATTTATGATGCTTGTTGTTGTTTAGTGGCCTATGTTGCTCCTAATGTGGAAAAAAAACGTATTTTTAGGACTAAATGTCCAAGTCCCATTCCATATATTGTATACTAATAATGGCAATGATGAGATGATAATATTTAAGAAACAACGGCTGCCTAATGCTTGCTGAAAAGCAAAATTGATGGTAGTAGTTGAGTGTCGATGAAAATAGTCCTCCTAAGCTAATCCATCAAAATCATAAATAACTATCTGATTTTGAAATATATGAAAAAATTGTGTTATCTTAGCCAAATGGTAGTGAATATGACTAGTCACAGCTTGGGGCTTCAACATACTATCACTTTATTGCTCACTGACCACCTTCAACAAGATAATCTTTTTCCTAAACATTGAGTCATCTCTAACTAGGATGATATCCCTATTGAAATCAAGCTTTACATTTTAATCCTTGTTTAGGATATGGAACAGTCTTCATAGGTCACTCCTTGATGTGTCTTCTACATCCATAGATTCTTCACACACACTGGTATGCTTCTCCAAAATCTCTTGCATCATATTATGTTGATGTATGGCTGTATCTACACCCTCTTTTTAATCATATTAAATCTTTCTATTAGGATTGTCTACAACATAAAACCTGCTCTTTATTGCACTAATGGCATCTAATTCACATGATGTAATTTGGAATACAAATCTCATTGTCTTGATTGTCAACAACATCTTCGTCACATTCAATTATTGTACTGATAACTTCCAATTCTTGTGATGAAATTTGAAATCCTTGTTGTTCATCCAATTTCACATTCTTGAATATCCCTCTTAAGGAAGATGATGACTCCTGAACAACTGAATGTGATTGATTATTATTTGCAAGAAGATAATTCTTTATCTCCAAAATACTAGTAGTAATGGCTTGACAAACTATATCCATGAAAGAAGCTAACTTCTTGTCTAATTCTTGATGCAACTGCTATTGTAACTTGTCTAGTTTCTCATCTAATGTTACATTTCTTATTTCAAGTGCAATAGTTGTTGCAAGAAATGAGAACAACCAAACTTCAAAGTTACCAAGGTTTTCTCTAAAGAACACTTAATATTTACTTCAAAGTTCTAGATGAGAGCACCAATGTTTGAACCAACCCACTTTATTTTCTTATAACCCAGCCTTCTACTTCTCAATCAACCATTCTCCTCGATTGACTCTTCCAAAATGCTTTTTCAGTCTCGCTTCTCCTTTATGTAAGGTATTAAAACCATAACGTCTCTCTTCTTTGCTCCTCTTACTTGAATCTCACTTCACTCTACGAAGTAATCCTTAGTTTCTTTGTTTTGCATATTCTTCTCTAATAGAAATCCTACTGATGATGTTTATCTTAAGTTTTTGTGATTTGTAGGTAGTCTTGAGGATGATCTCAAGATGATAGTGGTAGTATTTCCCACAATCACACTACTATGATTTCTCATAATGGGTTATATCGATACCCTTTTCCTTGCTTTCTTTCTTCTAATTATAGATCTATATTGATTTGGTTGTTACAATTGTTGATAGTTACAATTATTGTTACTTACAACTACTATTAACTACAATTTGTTAATCTACAATATGTTGTGATTGTTGTAATTGTATAATCTTTCAACTCCTAATCCTCATACCCTTTTTGGGTGTAACATGTTGGATCCCATCAATGATCATACAAGTTAATAATAATAGTAATTGATGTAAAAAAAATGACACAATATATTTTCTTTTTTTTTATGATAATAACATCCACATCACAATTTTATTTTAGTTATCTCAATTTCATGAATGATTTGTTATCACTATAATATTTGATAATTAGAAATGTTAAATAATGGCAAATAAAATATTTTCGAGTAAGGAAATGCTCCAATTTTCTTCTCCCCTATTTGATTAGGCGGCATTAATAAACACAAATGTGAACACCTTGTCGAAAAAATGCGAGTCAAGCAAGGCAAAGAAATTAGACTCTTCTTTTGATATGGGGAAGTTAGTCAAGCTCGATAATGCATGGAACAGAAAAAGCATTTTCACATTGGATACTTAAATGAAAGGACAAGCCAGCCAAGCCCCAAACCCTAAAAAAAGATAATTAAAAAAAAAACACAAAGAAATTAAAGAGAAAGAGAAAACCAAGGCCATCTTTTATTTTCCTTCTAGATTCGCTAAGTGTTAGCAAAAATATAAAGATCTAATCGGACTTAATACGGCAATATCCTCATACGGTTTATATTCTAGATTTTCAATCCAAGCATAAACACGATTTGTAAATATGAACTTCAAAATATATATGACATAAAACAATAGGTTTAAATTGCTTACCATTATACAATAATGCTTGTCATGAATTTTGCATGTTTGCTCTTTACGGAGGTTCTTAGAAATTAGATTTTCAGGTTCAGAAATAGCAATTGCTTTGTCGGTTGTTAATTTTATTGCAAGAGGGACCAAAAAGAACAGTTTTGATCATTTTCGGTGTAAAATTTTCTCTCAATCGGTATTTTATGAAAATTGGTACAACAACGCAAATTGAAAGTGAATTTCCACGAAATTCATGGTATTGTTACAGCGAGGACACTTAACGTTTCCTTCAAGTTTCAACATCAACTTTAACTTGTCCTATGGTCCAAGAATCCCATGTCAAGATGACTCTAATTGCCTATAAATGTGCACAAAGATAAAGAACTAACCACTACAACTACAACAAAAGCAAGAAAAGAAACACTAGGTTTTCTTTTTTTTATTTTTTTTGCCTTGAAAAAATGGAGTTGGGACTTGGAATGAGATCGTTGTTGCCAGTGATAGTACTTGTGCTTTGGACAGGTTACTTGGTGCATGCAGATGAGGGTCTCGCAGTTTTCTACAATCCTAGTGAAAAGGGTAAGCACTAATGAGTATAACACTTAAATTTTCGTGCTTCCTTCCTCCAATTATTTATTTATCTATCTTTTTTAAGGAATAAATACAAGTATATTCTCTTAATTTTTATAAATTAGATGTGGATAGGTTTTATAAACTTCTGAGTTTTGAGGTGTGAATTTACTTCTTAATACTTTTAAAAAATATTAAATACTTCCCAACCTAAATAGAATGACACAATGATTATAGGAGCTTATGCAAACAAACATTATATATAATATCAAACTTTGTTAAATTTATATTCTATTCGAACATAACAAGCAGTTCAAAGACTGCATTTATGGTTTGCATGCTTCTCTCTCTCTCTCTCTCTCTCTGGCTCACTGGCTCGCTCTCTTTTTAATTTTACCTTTAACGATTTATGATATTAGGATATTTAGAATTAATGCCAGGAGTGGATTAACCCTCCGTTGTATTTAAAAAAAAAAAGGAAAAAAAAAAAAAAGCCAAAACACTTTGGTCATAATTTCTCGTATGGAGTAGGGATGCATAATTAACCTTCTATGGAAGATATGTTAATCGCGGGGAATGAATTCCTTAATATAAATAATTCTTAGATACACATTTTATTTATATAAGTATGTTTTGGCTTTAAAATTTGTAAAGACACAATTTTATGAAGATATAACATATATATTCATATATCAAAGCGGTATACACATGGTCTATAAACCTTTTGAATTACAGAACAGTCCACTTCATATCTATGCTAATGGTGATAAGAGATACAAGCAGTAAAGTAATATTCAATTTTGTAAAAGCAAATTAATTTTATGTTTTGCAATTGAAAAAAAATTCTAAGTTGTGAAGATTTGCATTTGCACTAACTGAACTAAGTTGTAGCTACTGCTATTCAATAAAATAATTCTAACTAACATGGACTTTTAGTTTAGAGTTATTCGTATTAACAATTGCTTAAAGGATATCATAATTTACAAATAACCAAGATATATTTATAATATCTCTTATATATATCATGATGGTTACCAATTACAAATATACATATTAGAAGAAACATATCCCCGTAATACGTGTACTTCAAAAGTAAAATTCTATACAAAATATGATAATAAAAAATATGTAACTTTAACATTCATTTTATTGTTTTACTTTATATATGTGTGTGCATACATATATTTGGGCCATCTTTATGTATGTTTCATGCAAAAATGGAACTATGTAATTTTTCCTTAAAAAATTACACAATATATAGTTTAGAATAGTTTTCTTTCACAATACCAAATGTATTTTGGAGCATTGTTAACCGACATACACGAAAAACTAGAAAGATTCAAAAGTATCGACAATTAAAACTTATAATAGAAATGTAAAAGAGAGAGAGAGAGGAAGAGAGGGAGAGACTACTTTTGAAAAGGTATATACATGGCGAAAGCCAATTTAAAAAAATATATAAAATAATAATAAAGCCATCAAATTCTCTATATAATATTTAATTTCTAAAACTTTTATTTAATGTCTTTAATTTTTATATCCTTTTGCAGCCCCAGCATGTCCTCATCCTGAAGGAAGTGGCGATATGGTTGCTGGAGTGAGTGACAAATTGTGGGATGGGGGTGCGGCTTGTGGGAGAAGTTACAGAGTCCGATGCACAGGGCCTACAAACTTAGCTCCGCATTCATGCAGAGGAAACAATTTTATCACTGTTAAAATTGTTGATTATTGCCGAAGCATTTGCCATGGTGATATCAACCTCTCTCTCACCGCTTTCTCCCAAATTGCTGATCCCGATGCTGGCAAAGTCAAAATCGAATATTTCCGGTAATAATAATAATAATAATATAGCCTCTCAACTCGGTTATTATTTCGCGGAATGAAAATTAGGGATGGACACCTAACGCACTGAATTAAACCAAAAAATGATGTTAATAACTATTCCGAAATTCAGCTTTTGATTGTTTGTTTCACGGATTGGTTGAGGAGTAGTTTACTATAATCACTTGGCTAAACTGAATCGTGAATCTATAATCAAATTAAGAATAGTTTTAAAAATAGGTTTAAAATTGGCATCAAATCCCTATTCATCAATATTTTACCATTTGGTTTAGGTATGAGACTAAAGAAATTTAATTGTACCTATATGTCGTACTAATTGATACCATTAACTTATATTTATTTGAGTATTCAAATAATTGCTAAAATGACATGGCAGTCAGTTTGTCTAAATCCATTTTAATGGTAATGGATGCAAGTTTTGTAAGCTCATGGACACACATATAATAAAGATTAAAGAAATTATCATTCAAATTTAAGACATGTGCTCTTTTTGTTCCTTCATTTATTTCATTATGTGATTAATTATTTTGATCTACCATTTAAATTTTGAAATCCAAAAAATTGCTGTTTCCAACTTAAATTGTGCTGTCATTTTTGAATTTATTTTCAGGGCTTGAAGTTCTCTTGGAGACCCACAGCGACCTCTGGATGATTAGGAATAAAAATAAAAATGAAGCACTTAAGCCATTTTCATGGTTTCTATATCCCCCATGCCTATATAAAATGTAATGATTTTTCTTTCCTTACTGTTACTGATGGGAAATTGTGATTTCCACTTTTTATGACTACATAGTGGAGCCTACCTTTGTTGGAAGAGGGTCCAGCTATCTTGTATCTTGACTTTTTGAATGCACGTATTGAAGCTTTAGAATCAAAACTCAATCTAATAATTTATTGAAACTACCATAAAACATAATCGAAACTCACCCAATAATTTACATCTCCAATAATCTATTAAAACTTCCTTAAAACATATACCCATGAAATTTATTAGTTCTGAAATCCTATATAGAACTTTCATTGTTATCATTTTTTCAGGAAAAAAAATCTAATAATAAGCATGTGTAGTACGAGAATATTGTAGCAATTGAAAATAAAATTCATTAAATAAGTTCAACATGTTTGAAGATAAATCGTGTGGATCAAAGCAAGTTAAAGCATAACAAAATTTAGAATAAGATGTGAGACAGTGTAAAGATTTTGAGTTATAATATCTTTAGTTTTGTGAAACTTAACTTTCGTTCCGGGTTTTTCATATCAAATACCTAATACCCTACTCCTAGTTAAAACCTAACTTCTCATAAAATGTGATCTACAATTTTTTTTTTTTTTTTTTTGTGATGCCATGAATGCGCCCAAAAAAAAAAAAATCATTCTAAACTTGATATACAAATAAAAAATCATAAACAGTTTCGATCGAAATCGAATCTAGATTGCCTTGCAAACCAATAATGAACCAATCACAAAATAAACTTAGCCGGTTGGCATCCACCAAGCGAGTTATTTGTCATAGACCTAGTATAAGAGTTTACTTGAGTGAATACCTATAAATCAATATATTTCTTAGAAATTTTGAGTCACAAACATAGATAGTCATATCCATTACATATAAACATGAGCAATCAATTTATTCCTAGCAACACATTTAGTATACGCTATTTCATTAATATTCCAGCAAATTCTTGATGTCTTGGATGGCGAAACATCATCTTCTTCTAGAACCTTAAAAGTTGAAATATTAATTTAGTTTATACGTTTAGGGTGTAAATTATACACTTTGTGCTAATATTTACTAATATTTGTACATATTTGGTATAATCTATATAAATCTAATGGTTCATATTTATTATGAATTTTACTCCGAATTATAACATCTATAAGCCAAATAATTTATCTCTAGAGACAAGAATCTCGTTATTTCTTGAAGGTTAAATATCGAGTTCCTAATAAGTAACGAACTAAACCGGATAATCTTATTCTTATAAAAATATTTTTCACCCAACAAAAATAAAGCCTTTATATAATCTACTTTAAGAAACAAACTTTACAAGGTCACTTTATTTACACCCTCTTCTCAACCCTAAATTTAATTGCTCGAGGTACAAAGTATCACAAATTTGGACTCATTCCTTGTGCATGTAACGACTCGTAAAAGGGCCTAGTAGAAACCACTAAAAGCTGCCATATAATGTGTGTTCCTATTATATGAAAGCTGTTGCGTGAGTTAGAAATCACAAGACTCTGCTTAAACATTTAATTATTTCAGCAAATCATAATACACATAAATATTTTCTTAATATAATAACTATGAAATCTTGACTTCTCATATATGGGCAAAACCATAGAGAGTTGGAATCTCTTACCAAGCAATAAAATAGGTAGCTTATTTCAATTCAAGAAAAAGAAAACCTATCCAAGAGCATAACATTATAATTATCACCTATATTACTACTTGGCATTCTAGACTTCTATGAAAACTGTCTTGGAGTTGAATAGCTTTCATTCATATCAACCCTATCCCATTATATTCTTATGAGATTACCGGCAAAACAATCTATTGGAGGAAGAGCAAAACCATAGTTCGGTGAGATGGAGTGCAATATTCTCATTATTACCTTAAGCACAAATAAGTTATCAATTATATGCTATACATCAACAAACGTATGCAATGCAATCATCGTACGTGGTTTTCTAGTAACCAGCATGAAGTCTAGGGTATAACTCCCTCTTGACCTTGGGTTAGGGAATTAATAGTTCCATCAGTATCCAAGTCTTCCAATCAATTTTCTCTTATCTCGCAAGTTCTAGGATACCTTAAATGTAGCCGTGCTTAGGATGCCTTAAATGCAGTCTTAAGATGGAATATCCAAAATAATTTTCTTAATAGCTCGAATACCTTAAATGCAGTTTTGAACCAACTTAGGGTACCTTAAATACAACTCATGACAAGACCACAATGGTAGATAGTTTAAGGCTTTTGTAATATGTGACTTCCCCAAATCTTTTAGTTCGTACTACCAAAATAGGAATACTTAAAAATGCTTATAAGAAGATTTCAATGAACTTACATTCAAAAACAGTGATGGCCTTAAATGATGCAAGACATGATACAATGCATGTCAAGTTTTATTATACTCTGATATTAATTAACAAGTTCAAGGGTGACCAAACAAAATATGATTAGACAATTCATATAAAATGCAAAAATGATCATTTTGAATAAAGAAATCAACATTTGTTCAAGTCATCAATCAAGAAAGTGTAATATCAAATTAACAATATAGGAAGTTCCAATTTTAAATTTTCCATGTGATTCAATAATAGGTCATTTGATATACTTCTATGATCAGTAAATTTTAAACAAGCCAGATTCTTAGTGGAATACAAATCAATATGTAAGATACTTATCAAACTATGGTCATATTATGATATCATATGATAGGTCATTATATTCAATAAATTAATTTATATAATTTATCCATGTGTTTATTTCGAAAGCAATGAAATCCGTTATCATTCCGTTGTGAAGCAACACAACATTATATGATATAAGTAATATTCATATACGTATAATATTAAATATAATATAAGTAATAATATATTACATATGTTGAAGTTTACAACATGTAAACAACGTCATGATATTTAATTATAAGATGAAAATGACGGTCGTCAATGGATTTTTGAAGTAATGATATTTTGCTAACATAGACACGCATTCCATAGGTAAATTCCAAGCGTAATCAGTGTCTTTATCTAATAAACATAGTGAACCATAAATTCTTGAATTGCAGTTGTAGTTGTGTTTGCATAGATCAAAACCACAGTGTCATTCTTAAATAATTTATTTTAAATCTTAACAAGTATATATATGTATATATATATATATATGTATAAGTAGTAATTCAACAAATATTCCACCCACCTTGGCTTCATTTAATCAAAATAGTCCCTCCATTGATTTAAAAAGAAATCAAAGTTTTCATCTAAAATATAAAATAAATATTTTTTTTATAGTCAAAGTATTTAAATATAATTTTATAATAGTTATAATCGTAAAATTTGATATTTAATATTTCTATTAATGAGACTTTTAGAGTGGATAAAATCTTTCCAAGTCTAGTCATGTTCTGAAGAGCACTACTCTATTATCGTAATATAGCTTTTGAAATTAAAAATAGTTAGTGCATGGGAAAGTTATAGGTTTTAGAAGTTTAGTGGAAGTTTTGGTATAAGAAGGTTATAGAAAAGAAATAAATACATAAAGGAAATGAAAAAAAGAATGGTATAGTAATGTAAATCCTGGAACCGTAATGCATACATCTGTGTGTGAGTGTATATAAATAGACGTGCGTGGGTTAGCTTTGTCCAGACGGAATCCAATCGTGGAGAAGACGATTTTGACTATAGTAATTCCTTTAGAAACAATTAACCTGTGGAGTAAGCGGACAGAAAACGAGGAATTTGGAAATTTTTGGGTTCGGTGACAAGTATAATAAATACTTGTTTAATAATATTTTTAGATAAAAACTTATATACTCACTATATTAAATATTTCTGATATTATGTTATACTTAGAATCTTTAGTTTAAGATTTTTATTTTTTAATTATAGTATCCGTTATTATAAACTATAATTTATCGGTTAAAGGTTTAAGTTATTAGTGTTTTAATATTTTATAACCTAATTAATAATTAAAGCATCCCTGATTTGACTATATTTATATTTTTTATTATTAATTTTCGGTGTTTCACGCTCTCCCCTCCTTTAAAAGTTTTGTCATCAAAACTTCTATTGCATACCTGGGTTTGTAAATATATTTAGGAATTTCTCTCATTTTGCTTTATGGGTCTATATGTAACCTTAGCCTTTTAGAGTCGTGTTACTCTATTGCCAATCGATTTATCGATTTTTGTGAAGATTCTTCTTTTAACTTTTGTGATATCTTTCATTGACGTTACCCAATTTCCACTGAACATCCTTCTACATTCACTTGGTTAAAAGGCTGGATCGTTACTAGGGATGCAATCGGGACGGGTTTGGAACGGGTCATATAAGACCCGAATCCAATCCGCTTCCTAATAAAGTTTTCCAAATCTGCCCCATGATCCTACAGAGTTATCTATTTAATACCCAAACCCGTCTCTATAGGGTTTTGATCCTGACCCGCTTCGCCCCGCGATCCTCTTAATTTTTTTTTTCCTCTTCTCCACACTTAGTTAAATTACAATTTTTAACGATAATTTTATCCTATACGAGCATAATAGTTAGTTACAACTATGCTTGAATGAATTTTACAAGATAAGCCACAACTTTATTAAGAAATATAAAGGTTTAAAACTATTGTAAGAAGATTTTCAAATGTAGATGAAAAGACATTACTTCACTTACATAAATATACAAAATACATATGTAGAAACCATGCCTTGTGAAGACACAAGAATAAAAAAACATGTTTTCAAAACACATTAACAACTTACCGACACTTCATTCTCTCTCCAACAATAACTCAAAAAAACCAACCTCCCAACACACTCATTTCTAATTTTCTACTTATCTTCAAAATACATTAACAACAAAAGCAAATACAATACATCATCAAATGAATCATCCAATAATAAATATAAACTCAAAGCTCAGTCCGCCATACCAATCAAAATAAACAATGCATCAATATCACCGGATCAACCAAAATAAATTAATAGCATAATTATGAAGTCATCAATCATCATCTTCATTTGTCATCTTCATTATTGTATTCCACTTCTTCATCTCCTTCTTTAGGTTCTTCAAATTCAAGTATCTCTAAACCTACAAAATTAAAAGAATAAAAGGAAAAGAAAATAACTTCATGACATATATTAGAAAAATGCATGGTAAAAGGAACTTCAACAATAAATTAAACAATCTCATACCAATTCCATAATTTAATAGCCAACTTTGAGTTAAAATTTTATTGTGATTTTAAAATTGCAATTGTATTGCATAATTGTGATTTTAAAATTTTAGACTTAATTTTTTAAATTATTTATATTATGATGGGTTCGGGATACCCATCGGGTTTTTTTAATGACCCGAACCCGCCCTGAAACCCTATAGGGTCAGCAAGTAATTTTCCAAACCCGCCCTGCGACTCTATAGGGTCAGACCCTATAGGGTTTTTAACGGTTCAGATGAGCAGGGTACCCGATAATGACCCGGCCTAGTTGCATCCCTAGTCGTTACTAACAATCTTTTTGCAAGACTTTTGTGATATCCATTCAATCGAGATATTTTGAATTTCTATCATATTTGACAAAATATTCCGTACTAACATTACTTTTACTTTCTATAGGTCCATTGACACTTCATCGCTTGAACTAATATGTTCTAAAGACATCACCCTGTGTCCTTTTAAATTCTTACTTATCAACTTCATACATATATAATTATACTTAGCAAGATCCCCCTCTAACATGTTACTCCTTCCTTTTTATTCCTCAAATATACCATCACCATTACTATCATATATTATCTAAAGAAAGCCTAAAGAATTGGCTTCTGAGGTCTACGAAGCTATATGGATATTTATAAAGTTAAACAACACTGCTAAGAACATAATATTTAGTTCAATTCCAAATGTTTTTTTCAAATATCTTCTAACTTGACTCTAAGTTGATAATAATATGATTTTTAGATCAAATAGTGAAAAGATAGTTGCTCTCAATAGTTGATCAAATGTTTGTCAATCCTTGATAATGAATACTTATTATTGTAACTTCGTTTAGCTCCTTGATATCGATGACCAATCTCATTAATCCATCTCTCTTCGTAACAAATAGAACATAGGTTTATAATAATAATGTACTTGGTTAAGTAAATTCTATATCCACAGTTCTCCTAAATTGAATCTTTAATTGCTTAAGTCCTTTAGGCATCATTATATATGGTACCTTCAAGCTTTGCTTAATACAAGGTGGCAAGTGAGTTGTAAAATGGATTTTAGAAGCATACAAGATAATTCATTTCAAAACGCTTCAAAAATTTTCTTCAACTTCAAATAGATCTTCCAATTCTAAATATTCTTATGAAATTGAAATGTAGATAACCATAACATCCCATACAACCAATTCATGACTATATTGCACTTAAAACCTATCTTCAAAACCATACCCTTTTCCAACAAAAATGTTACTCTAATCTTATCTTCCTCTTGATATAAAAAAGGTGTTGCTATCTCTCCTTCATAATCAGCACTATCAAATATGTGGACATCATCCTCAACTAACCTAAGATAATTATTAATTTTGTTTTTAGCAATTGCTCCTCTACTAATTAAGGTACTTGACTTTAAGGAAACGAGTGATACATGCATGCCCATTCCATTATGCAGCACTACTTCTCAAATTATGGAAGGTGATTGTCCTAGTATTAACCAAAGTATAAACAAGTCGAGCCACATTTTTAATGTTCTATAAGGAAGATTCTATTATATGATATTCATCTTCTACTAAGTCATATCTAATGATGGGAAACTTTAGAGTTTTGTTTTGTTTTTTGTTTTTTTTGGGACTATTAATTATAGATACTCTTTTACATTCAATTATTGCCTAATTTTTTTAATAAAATTGTATTCACTTGCTTTTGGACAAAAATAAGTAGTTCATGCTTTGATATATCTTTCAAATAAGGATTTTATATTAACAAAAATAATTTCATAATGCCTTATGTGATAAAAGCATGTCATTTTTTTTAAATATGATCAAATACATAACCAAAATATATTACACTATTATTTGTTTACTAAACATTTTCTCTAATATACTCATATATATATTTATTAAAATATTGAAAAAATTATGTAAATTAAATTACTACACATATACATATTTATATACATATAATTTGTATAAAAGCATTTACCTTTATGTAAATATATGCTAAACATAATTTGGATAAAACAATGTATATAAGTTTGAGTAATGTATAATCTTCCAAAAATATAGACAATACTTAATCATATATATTTTCAAAATACTGTATCAATACACTAAATATAAAAATATTGATGATAAATAGTGGTTCATACACACCTATTCATACATAGATATAGATATATTCATTAAGGTAAAACATCTTTATAACAGAAATTCACCTTTCCAAAGATATTTAGTATGCTTTTCTTAACATTGTTATACCATTATCAGTTTCTTTAAATGCCCTTCAAAATTCTAGTGCATGGACGATCTAATTTTTATTTCTAAATTGAGGGGACTTATTATCTCATTCATTTGTCTTATGCTTTTCAGATTACCAAGACGTTACGAGAAATTTTACCATCTAAGCTTCACTAGCTTACTCTTTCCATAACTATGCTTTTCTTATTTCATTTTTTGGTTTGTCTCTCTCTCTCTCTCTCTCTCTCTCTTTTTGTTGATTTGGATCATTGTTTCATATGCGACCTATAAAATTTGAATAAGGTCACTAAACTTCTTGGATTGGTGTATTTTGTGAGCTTTTTTTTTTTTTTTTTTTTTAATGGTGGGCCTATAGTAATATGTAGTGTGTGCATATATGAATATATAATCTAAGATCTAAATCTTTTAGTTAAAAATCTCACTAATCTACTTAAGTTCTACCCTACCTCTCTATTTGGTATGTTGCTCCTATCTGTGACAACCTAAAGCTTTGATACCAATTGTATCGACCCGTAAGACGGCTTGGAAGGAACCACTAAAAGCTGCCATATAAAATGTGCACCTATTACATGAAAGTAGTCTCATTAGTCATAAATCACAAGACTCTACCTAAATATTTAATTTTCTTAATACAATAACTATGAAATCCTAACTTCCCATATATTAGTAGAACCATAAAGTGTCGACATCCCCTACCAAGCTATAAAACAAGCATCTTATTTCAATTGAAGGAAAAAAAAAACCCATCCAAGACTATAACATTATAATTATCACCTATATTACTACTTGGCTTTCTAGGCTTTTGTGAAAACTGTCTTGGAGTTGAATAGTTTTCATTCACACCAACCCTATCCATTCTATTCTTATGAGGTAACCTACAAAATAATCTATTGGAGGGTGAGCAAAACCAGGACTCAGTGAGATGGGAGTGAAATATTCTCATTACTACCTCAAGCACAAATAAGTTATCAATTATATGCTATGCATGAATAAGCGTATGCAATGCAATGTAATCATTGCACGTGGTCTTTAGATAACCAGCATGAAGCTAGGATATAACGACCCCCCCCACCACCCCCAAACCCCCCCCCCCCCCCCCCCCCCTCTTCTTTCTATCGGGTTAAGGAGTTAATAGTTTTATCAGTGTCTTGATCATCCAATCATTTTTGTCTGATCTTGCAAGTTCCAGGATACCTTAAATATAACCCTGCTTAAGATGCCTTAAATGAAGTCTTAAGATAAAATATCTGGAATAGTTCTCTTAATACCTGGGATACCTTAAATGGAGTCCAAAGTAGCACAAGATACCTTAAATACAGTTTAAACCATAAAACTCACAACATGACCCATAATGATGGATAATTCAAGGCTTTGAAAATATTTGCCTCCCTAAATCTTTTAATTCGCACTACCAAAACATGAATACTTAGAAATGCTTATAAGAAGATTTTGGTGAACTTATATTCAAAAATAATTTTTCTTAATACTCGCAGACACCTTAAATATAGCCCTAAGCTAACTTAAATTTCCTCTCTATCCATCATGTAACAATGATGGCCATTAATGATGCAAGATACCATGCAATGCATGTTAGGTTTTATTATACTTCAATATTTATTAACAAGTTCAAGGGTGACCACACAAAATATTGTTATTTTCTAAAGAAAGTTTTGATGATAACAAAATAAGTAAAAGAGAGCTAATTAAATTATTAATTGTGCATATTTTAAATGAAAAAGATACAATGATGAATAGTATCAGTGTACCTAGAAGCTTATCCAGAATGTTCAATGATTAGTGAGTTTAAAAAGTATGATCAAGAGACTATTGAGATACCCCAAACTCTCACCTAATTAATTTAGAAATGGTTTAATTAAATAATATAATAGATAGGTAATTTTGAACATAGTTAGATAAATAAAATAAGTAGACAATAGTGAAAGGAATAGACAATTTGATATAATTTAAATTAGTAAATAGGTTAAATTAAGATTTGAGATTTTAAATATTCTTTTCAAAATATCTATTTCTTCTTTCATTGATTTTATAAATCAAACTATCCAACTTCTATTCAATCTTTCATTTTAAAGAAACTCATTTTACCTCGAATTTGAATTTCTATATCTCAAAACAAACATTTTAAATGTTTGATAAATTTCTAAACCTTTAAACTTTAGTTATCTTTTACAAGATCTTATTAATTTTTGAAATAATTACTTACTTAAAAATATTAGTTTTAAACACAAACCCAAGTTAAATATCATATTTTCATAAATTAAACTTATGAATTGTGTTTTTGTATCAAGTCATAGATTGTTAATATATCTGTTCTCAAATTATTTTCTAACTAATTATGATTATTAAAATAATTATCAGAAAGGTTTAAATCTAATATCCTATCTAAAAAAAAATTTCTAATTTATATGTATATATATATATATGTGCTCCTCCTTTCCTTTTTCTTTCTTTTCTTACCTACCTTCTTCTTTTCTCTCCCTTTGTTTTTATTTCGTTTCTTTTTCTCTTTCTCTTCCTCTTTCTCTCAATTCACAAAACCTAACCTCAAATCTCAAATTCAACATATTTCTAGAAAAAAATCAAAGATAGGAAACAAGATAAAGAATGAAGATCATGCTAGAAATAACTCCAATAACTTAGGAGAAGTAAGAGTAGAAGAATTAAGGTGTTGGATTTCTCTAAAAATAAGTTTTGTTACTATTCTTGCTTTAATCGTTATTTATGTGTATGAATGTTAGAATAGGACTAGAAATATGTAAGACTTGTGATGATATTGATAAATCAAAGATATATGAACATGTTTGTTAAAAACTTATATATGTGAATACTTGTGTAGAGTAAGTGTTTGATGAAATGAATTGTGGTGATAAGATGTAAATATGTATATAGAGGTGTGTAGGAACCAAGATTATGCATGTCTATGTTTATGACAAGTTGTTGTTGTTGATATATGGTGAAAACAAGTAATTAGAATTAGTGTAAAAGACAAAGAAAAAATGTAGCATGATCCTCATATTCATCATGGCTGTAACATGGCCCGTGATATATGTGAAAAATAAAAATTTAGAAGGATAACGGACGTGATCTCCTATGATCAAATGATAAAATGTAATAATGGGTGTATTTTTGCATATAATGAACATCACGGTCTATATTACAGTCGTTATGAAGAGCTTGATCTCCACTAACAAGAATTTTCAAAAGGAAAAAGACTAGACCACGACGGTGCAAGGGATGTCATCTTCTTGTTACGAGCATGGCAAGGCCGTAATGGTAATGATGGCCTTCATCATGGGCGTGATGAGGCCAGTAATGGAGACAACGACCTCCATCACAAGCCTGATCCTTACCCTAGAGCTCTTCATTAAAAGAAAAGAAAATAAAAAGAAAGAAGGAATAAAGATAAAGTGAAATAGATTAATGATAGATTAAATAACATGTTAGTGTTTGTATAATTAAGAATGAACTGATGAATTAATAGGATTAATAATTAACTCGGGTTAATATAGTTTCTGAAGATAAAATGAACTTAATTAATAAACTTAAGTTCAACTTGAATAAATGGACTCCAATGAGCAAAATAAATTAGATTAAATAAGTTTAATCACCTTAGCTTAGTAGTTCAATTAAATGATGGATTCTAATCAATTTGACTAAGTTAAAATAATATAGGCTTAATAAATAATAATTAGCTTTAGTTAATGAATTATGATAAACCTTAGGATAACATTGGAAATATGTTGTTTCAAATGTGTATTTGCTTAAGAAATGAATACTTTGTTGATATTGTTGTAATAAAATACCATAAACAAAGTAAAAAGAAATACTTTAACAGACAAAGAAGAACTGTCTGTATTTTAGCGAGGTGATCTTCGCAGCCATAATGGGGTTCCTATTTAGTGTCTGATCAAATAGGGCTTTAATAAAAGTTTGAGATAAATGGATAGTTAATTCAATTTCTTATATGAGTTTAATTATTGAACAGACATGGATGTTTGATTTATCTTTTGAGATAGCCCTAGACTATCTTATATTTCTGATTAGACTTCAAATATGAAAGGTACGTAGTAACTTGCATGTTATATGCTAGGATAGACATACTAAAATGAATTAAAACTTAAAGACAACATAATTAATTGAGTATTGTTTGTCCTTGTGCTATTGAATCTAGTTTGGAGAGTGGTAACCTTATCATGCATTGGCATGGTAACTTTATCATGATGCAATGGTACGCCATGATGTAATGGCACGCTATGATGTAATGGCTAATTTATATGTGATTCAGCAGATAGTTGATGGGGCAAATGGTATCAGCATAACGTCTACTTAGGCTAGGAATGAAGTAACATGTTTTAGTTTACGTTTATGGGGCCGGATGAACTAATTGATGTTATAGACTGGGATAAATGGTGTGTAAGATCGTTGTAAACTCTCGATGAGGCTATTTTCTCTTTCTCGATTATGTATAAGAGATATAGGTACCTGAGCTTCCTATATCAACTCCCCTGAGCAACTACTGTTACTTAGGACTCCTATATTCCCTTGGATTGTTCTAGAATGTGAGTGCTCCAGTGTTGCTTGGTTTACTTTAAGTTGAAAATAATAACTTGAGATTTGTGCATTGCATTTAGTTAGGCTCATGTGCTATTCCACGTATGTCTATGTCATTGTGTATTGGGATTCGGCTCATTATTGTTGTTATTGTCTTTTCTAGGTATTATTGATTGATGTTGATGATATTGTTGATGATGATGATGAGGATTGATGATGATAATAATGTTTTAATGATGATGATGTTTAACTCGGGTATGGGTGATCCTGGAGATTTGAGAAGAGAAGTGAAGTGTGTTAGGACCGAAGATATATTTTACTATGTTTATGTTTTATTTTAAAGGGCTTGATTTATCTTTTGAATTTGTATTTCTTTTAAAGGGCCTAATGGTGCCTAAGTGTTTGTAAATGTTGGTTTACTCATAAGAGTAGATTATAAAACGTTTTTGTAAAATTATCTTTCTTAGAAAGTTGGTCTACTCTGATGGGAGTAGAGATTTATAAATTGTCTTTATAAAATTTAATTTACAACTACTAAATCCAATTATTTTAGAAATCTAAACAAAATATTTTATTAATTATAATCGGTTAGCAATGTTCAAAATAAACATACCATTGTAGGGAGCCTGAGCATGTAATACATAAAGTATTATACATTGCGGTAATGCCTTAATTGAATTTAGGGCTTTACAACTATGCTGGGAGAATAAAATGAGCTTATTTCAACCTAGAGGGTACTGTAGAAGGAAGACGTGTTCATCACGACTTCAAGCACAGGATAGTCATAGTATTTTTCAAATTAAGAGTTAATGGATTTTCAAGGCCCAGCTTCAAAAGATGAATACATTTGGGTAATGTATTCATATGTTTCACTAAGTTGGATTACAATCCATAGGGATTAAATCAAGATAATTAACGTTTATAAGGAATAATACGAGATCAAGCTCTACATATCTGATGTGATCGTTGCTACAAAGTTATATAAGTTTTCATTAAGACAACAACTGCCTTATATGTTCAGAACAACAATGCACGTGAGGATTTGAAATTTGGATCAAATTAATGTTCAAAAGCTTTAAGATAAACATGAGTTGAACTGTCCTATGTTATGGGATGCAATGAAGTCTATGATAGTCAAGCCTAGGTGATCTTCTACAGGATAAATGAAAGATAAATAGCAATATTTTAGGATATATGTCAAGCGGATTTTGAGGATAAATATTAGGTAATAAGCATCAGTTTATTATGATCTTATCTAAGTTTATAATGTCATTCATTTTCAAATTTATTTCAATAGATCAATTGAGAAGATATTCAAGATATCAAGCTATGGCATTTAAGGAGAAGCTTATCTAACATCTTGTAATAGATTTTTTGAATGTTAGAAGAGAAGATTATTATTTAATTGGAGCATTCAAAAGGAAAAGAAGAAGATGTTGAAAACAAAAAGAAACACTCTACAAAAGTTTTCTCTCTCAGTTGAAATCTTTGAACTGATTTTGTGCACTCAATTCTCCTCGCTGCATATTTCTTTAATCTTTATTACTTGATTACTGGAGGAACTATAGTCTATCCTCACTTTGATTTGTTTAGCAAGTAGAAACTCTATAGTCAATAATAGCTAAGTTAAATCTATGGAGGCTGAGTAGTGTTGAATTGTGACCTACTTATAAATAAGTTTTGATTGGATTAGTGGAACATACCCGTGTGGATTATGGGGCCCCCGACTTGGAGTGGAAGAGTGGACTGACGCATAAGGTGGAACCATTATATCGCTGACTTAGATATTCTTCCCTACTCTTTTAATTCCTTTCGTTTTCAATTTTGCTTTAATTGCTAAACTTGTTCTCACATGTTTAACTCAAAGGGGATTTTAATTTTAAAGGCATAAAATTTCATATTTTAG
Organism: Combretum micranthum; assembly: GCA_024138025.1. NCBI lineage: Eukaryota > Viridiplantae > Streptophyta > Magnoliopsida > Myrtales > Combretaceae > Combretum > Combretum micranthum. The sequence continues at coordinate 23,602 of JAMXBD010004067.1, read as the reverse complement.
TTATAATCTATTCAACCCCCCCTTCTTGATTATAAAAGTGGGACCGACAATTGGTATTAGAGCTTAACTCTTTGAGTGATCCAAATAACATGGTTAAGAACAACGTTGCAATCAATCGTGCTCCTTTCTTTGATGGTTCAAATTTTCCTTATTGAAAAATGAGCATGAAGACATATATAAAGGTTAATGATTATAACTCTTGGTAGGTGATATACATTAGTGATCACATGATTTGAGTTAATGGAGAATCAACACTCTAATGATGAGAAGAAATAGATTGAAAAGAACAACACAGCTAAGAACTTGCTTTTGACTACCATAACATCATTGAGATTCTATTTGATCTCATCGTGTGCTACTACTAAGGATATATGGGATTCCTTGTGTGACACCTATGAAGGAACTAACACCATCAAGAAGACTAAAATTAATGCTATTACTAAAAAATATAAATTGTTTAAGTTTAAAATTGATGAATCTGTGAAAGATGCTTTTAATAGGTTCACTGCCATTATGAATGAGCTTGCATCACTTAGGAAGAAGATTGCTGATCCATATTTGGTGAGAAAGATGCTGAGGATCTTGCCACATTCATGGGATGCTAAGAAGACTGCCATTGAAGAAGCTCAAGATCTCAACATGCTTACACTTAGTCAACTAAATGAAAAGCTTATGTCGTATATGCCCCATATAAAAACCATGCAAGAACTGATAGCAGTACTAAAAGAATAGCATTCAAATATAAGGAAGTTGTAGTTAATCAAGCTGAATCTGATGAGAGTGAGAATGACGAAGAAGAAGACTTAATGCTCATAGCCTAAAAGCTAAACCAATTTCTTAAGAAGCTAAGAGATAAGAAGTTTAGTTTTTCAAGAAACTACTTAATACAAGAAAAATGATGCAAGAAAAGCATACAAGGAAAAAGAAAAGAAAATGGAGAAGAAAGAGATCTAGTATCATGAGTGCAAAAACTAGGACACATCAAATATGTATGTCCTGCTTTGATAAAGAACATGGAGAAGTACAAAAAGAAAAGCCAAGCTATGTTAGCCATTTGAGTGATTTAGATGACATAGAGAGTAGTCCAAAAGATTCGGATGAGGAGGAGGAAGAAGCAAATCCATGCCTTATGGCCGCCTTTAAGGTAAATTCTGAAACTAATGATGAGATAACTAGGATGACATGCTGCTGAAATGAAAAAGCTCTTAAAAAGGCCAACATAAAATTAGCTAAGTATGATAACAAGATTAAGGCTCTTAAAAATGAAAAGACGACTACAATAAACAAATTCCTTACTTGCTGATGAAAATGATATGTTGAAGCATGATAATGAAAAGTTGCATGTTAATAATGAAAAACTTAAAAGGTAAAATAATGTGTTTAAGGAAGAAGTTGATTTTTGAAAGTTAAAATAGATTATTTATCTAATTCAATAAATAACACCTTTAATAAATTCAATGAAAGTAATAAAAAATTAAGTATGTTAATTTCGTCACAAAGATTATCAAGAGAAAAGCATGGTTTAGGTTATGAACATGGTTTTAGTTCAAATGCACCTAAGAAAACCGAGTTTGTGAAGGCTAAATAAGTTGTTAATGCTGAGCCTATTGTTAAAAAGAATAAATTAAAATCAAATAATGTACAAATAAGCTATATTAGAAATACCAGAGAATACCCTAGAAGCCATCTTGAGAGAAAGGTATCCTTACTATAGATACCATCAAAATAGGTCCAAATGGTATTACAAAAGTTACTCAAGACAGAACAACTGGAGACAGGTAAATACCAAGTATTGGAAAAACACCTCTTATGCATGTTTATTTTGCCATAAACTTGGTCACATAGAGGAGTATTGCTACAATAAAAGAAACAAGCTCAGCAGTCAACAAGTGAATCAATGAAATCAAACGAGATTGTCTTATAAAAGACCTAAAATTTTTTAGGTTCCTGAAAAGGTTTAATCCTTTTTTAATTTTAGAGGAGCATGAAGATTAATTCAAAAGAATATGGTATCTAGAGAGTGGATGTTCTAGACATATAATCGGAAATGCTTCATTGTTCAATAACATAACATGGGAAGAAAAAGGATATATAAAATTTAGATATGACAGTAATGGTAAAATAATTGCAATTGAAGATATTGGTATGCCTACTTACATCATAGAAAATGTTTATCTTGTGAAAGGCTTAAAACATAATTTACTTAGCATTAGTCAAAAATGCGATGAGGGATACAAAATGGTTTTTGAATAAGATAAATGCTATGATTTTATTGAATATGGTATTAAAATATTTGAAGGCTTTAGGAAACAGAATATATATCTTATAAAATCTATTGAAGTTGAGAATACTTGTTGTCTTTTACTTATGAATGATCATATTTTTGTTGGAATAACAGTTAGGACATGTTAATTCTCTTAACTAGAAAAATTATCTCAAAAGAATAATATAAAAGGATTTCCGAGAATAAATATTAAACATGACGTAAAATATGATACATGTTTAAAGAATAAAATGGTATCTACTTCACACAAAAGTAAAAATAAAATATCAACTAAAAGACCTCTTAAGTTGTTGCATCTCGATCTATTTGGACCTACTAGAACTCTTAGCATGGGTGATAGTAAATATGAAGTTGTTATTGTTGATGATTTTTCAAGATATACTTGGGTAATATTCTTACAACTTAAGAAAGATGCCTTTGACTACTTTCAAAAGTTTGCAAAATAAATTCAAAATGAAAAAGTAATTTCAATAGCTAGTCTTTGAACTGATAATGGAAAAGAATTTCAAAATGCACATTTTATTAATTTTTATGAAGAACAAGGTATTTTTCATAATTTCTCAGCTCCATACACTCATCAACAAAATGGAGTTATGGAATGCAAGAATAAATTTATACAAGAAATGACTAGATCTATGTTTAATGAAAGTTCTATTGTTGAGTATTTTTGGGCGGAAGCCGTGTCCACGGCTTGCTACATTATCAATAGAGTATATATGCGGCCCCTGACCTCTAAAACAGCATATGAATTAGGTAAGAAGCTTAACATTTCTTATTTTCATGTGTTTAGCCCAAAGTGTTTTGTGAAAAAGAATGCTCTTAATCTTAGTAAGTTTGATAAAAGATTTGATGAAGCTATATTTTTAGGATATTCATTAAATAATCGTGCTTATTATGTGTTTAATAAATCTTCTAAAATTATTGAAGAATCAATTAATATTAAGTTTGTTGAAGATATAAAGGATGATGAGACTGATGATGAAAGGGAACCCAATACTAAAGAAGAATCTGGTCCAAAGTTAAGTCTGAAGCATCAGTTATTGAAACTCAAGGATCTAGTCACCTATAACATATCCTATAGGAAAATACAGAAGGTACTCTAGAATGTAAAGAATATGAACCAGAAACTTCTAAGGCTTTGAAATATAAATTTGCTCATCCTCCTAAACAAATGATAGGTAATGTTCAATCTAGTGTTAAAACTAGAGCTAGTTTACAAGATTTTAAAAGTCATTTTGCTTTGTTATATTAATTTAAACCTAATAATATTGGTGAAGCTTTAAATGATAATAGTTGGATTGATTCCATGAAAGATGAATTAAAGTAATTTAAAAAAAATAATGTATGGAATCTAGTACTTAGACCAAAAGAAACATTTGTAATTGGAACAAAATGAGTGTTTAAGAACAAAATGGATGAAAATGGAAAAATCATGAGAAATAAAGAAAGATTAGAAGCTAAAGATTATTCACAAGAAGAAGGAATTAACTTTGATGAAACATATGCACCTGTTAATAGATTAGAAGCAATTCACGTAATGCTTGCATATCCATGTTGTAAGAACTTCAAATTATTTCAAATGGATTTAAAAAGTGTAATGGCTTTATAAAAGAGGATATCTATGTTGAACAACCTCTTGGTTTTGAAGATCCTTTAAAAAATGACTATGTTTTTAAGTTGAACGAAGCTTTATATGGTTTAAAACAAGCCCTAAGGGCATGGTATGAAAGATTACATTTGTTTCTAATTTTAAAAGGTTTTCAACGAGGAAATGTTGATACAACCTTGTTTTTAAAACATACAATCAAGTATTTTAGTTGTGTCAATATATAGACAATATAATATTTGGTTCTACTAATGAAATGTACTGTCAAGAATTTGTAAAGGAAATGCATGCAGAATTTGAAATGTCAATGATGGGTGAATTGACATTCTTTCTTGGGCTACAAATTAAGGCAAACTAAAGATGGGATTTTTATCCATCAAGGAAAGTATACTAGACAATTCTTAAAGAAGTTTGGCTATGAAGGATGCAAGGGGGCTATCACACCTATAAGTACTTTAACAAGGTTAGATCTTGATTTTAATGGGAGGAAAGGAAATGATAATTATATGAAGTCTTATTGGTTCTTTATTGTATTTAACTACATCAAGAGCTGATACTCTTTTAGTGTGTGCTTATGTGCTAAACTTCAAAATGCACAAACTGAGACATATTTATTTGATATTAAAAAGAATTTTCAAGTATCTATCTAGTTTTGCTATATTAGGAATCTAGTATCTTAAAAATAAAAAATTTAAACTCCACAGGATATTCAAACGTTGATTATATAGGATGCAAATAGATAGAAAAATATTAGGTACTTGTCAATTCTTGAATGACAAACTAATTTCTTGGTCTTCTAAGAATAAAATTTAGTTACCTTTCCTATAGCTAAAGCTGAATATGCCTCTACTAGTAATTGTTGTGCTCAAATGCTTTGGATTAAATAACAATTACAAAATTGTGATTTGTCATATAAAAATATTCCAATTAAATGTGATATACAAGTGTAATTAATTTAACAAAAAATCCAGTACAACATTATAGATCTAAGCATATAGAAATTTGACATCACCTTATAAGAGATATGTTTAATAATGGTAATATGTGTTGAATATGTATCTACAGATAATCAATTTGTAGATATATTTATAAAACCTTTAGAGAAGGTTCATTATGCATATATTAGAAATGTGATTGTTTTGTGTTATTCATTTTGTTAATTGATATATATGATATTTTAACAATTTGAAATATATGATATGCTCAGTTTATAAAAATTTGTGCAAAATTTTTTTCCGTTATAGTGTTTAATTATATATATAGATACTATCTGGTGATTTTTTGGAAACATTCATCAATCTTTCTCTCTTTTCTCTCAAAGTTCTTCAAACCTTCTCTATGACTTCAAGAAAATTTCTTCATTTCTCTAACAAAAACTTCAAAACTATTACATCCTTTGAACCCATTATAATCAAAGATGAATCCACATAATCTAAACCCTCTTTGTCTCAAAGTTCCTGACCTTCAACACCTAGGGTTCGAGAAATTAGATGAAAACTAATTCAGGACTCTGGTCGTGGTAGTAAGATAACTAAGGAAAATTCAAAAAGAATGACCACGAAGAAGAAGAAACAACCATGGAGTCTAATAAAAGAAATGGCTCAACTGATCAATGAAAAGAAAATCCAAGAATTACAAAAGGATAGTCGAAATCTAAGAGGACAAGAAAAAACAATCATGAGGAGTTTGTTCCTAGGCTTTTGTCAAAAAGGGTAAAAATACATGACTGCTCGTTGACTGATTTCATATATTTTAAGAAAAATGGATTCTATTGGAATAATTAGCTAGATAAGTTAGGATGTAGAACATTATGTGGTTTAACTGGAGATGGTGGATGAATTCTATAATAATCTGAGTCATCTTGACAGAGATATATTGAGATCATCTATTAGAGGAATGTAACGGGGAGAAATCCAAATTAGGGTTTGAGGTGATTTAGGAACTAGGGTTTCGCCAAGGACAAGACAAGAAGAATTAAAAGAAACAAGTGTTCGATGTTGAACTGAATTACTTAGTGTTTGTTTAATGCGGGTCGGGAGATAGTGAGATGGAGCGGGTGGAGCGGTCCGTGGAAGGTTCGGGTCGAGCTGGGCATGTATCCAGCAGACGTGGGCTTTACAAATGGGCTTAGCTAAGGGTCCACTATGTTATTTCTATTTCAATTTCCTAAAGTGCAGAATAGTTATTTTTAACTAACTTGCACATTCTGTTTTTGTTCCCTAAAAGTGCAAATTAGTTATTATTGTTTTAACTAATTGTGCACATGGTTTGTTATTTTCTGGTATTCCTAGCACATGGCTATAATATAAATAGCACTATGTAATTCTGATGGCATATGAAATTGAGAATTTGAACTACGAATATTACAATTTCTTTGTTACAGCTTGCATTCAAGCTAAATATTCTGCATTCGGAATATTTGTATTGTTATTTTTCTAGCACTTTATCTCTTCTCGTTCCAAGTGGTATCAGAGCACCTTCCTGGCCATGGAGACGCGTGAGACTAAACGATTGAGGAAGCAGTTCGCGCAGCTATCAAGGAACAAATGGAAGAGACATTGAAGTTAGTAAAAAAGTCTGTTATGGAATATACTGGAGAAGCTTTAAAGCCAATTAATGATACCTTAGTGCGGATGCAAGGGGTCATGGATTTACAGAACCTGACCATTGCGGATTTAAAAGCCAATGGAACAGAGGGCACACTGCCTGCTGGTCGAGCAACCCTGCTGTCAACACCAAACAGACCACACTGCAAATTCCAGGTTAGACAATTATAACAAATCGTTAGTTGCTTATCCATTACACATGAGGGCAGCTAAGATTGAGTTCCCTATTTTTGATGGCAATAACCTTAAGGATTGGTTGTATAAGGCTCAACAATACTTTGAGCTAGATTCAACTCCTGATGAGTGGAAGGTGAGGGTAGCCGCTATGCATTTTGAGGGAAAGGCACTTAAGTGGTACTATTCTTATGTGCAAAATCAAGAAGCTAATAGGGCAGTGTCTTGGGATGAACTGATTAAGGAGTTGAGAGTTAGGTTTGGTGAGAGGATATATGAGGATCCAATGGCAGAACTTAAGGAGTTACAGCAAGTAGGTGAATTACAAGAATACTTAGAGGAATTTGAACAACTCATCACACAAGTTAAACTTCCAGAAAATTATCTTGTCAGCTGTTTTTTAAGCGGCTTACACCCCTCCATTCAATACCCAATTAAGATGTTTATGCCCCAAACACTTCACCAAGCTTACACACTAGCTAAACTCCAAGAAGCCCAACTCTTAGCCACTAAACAGAACCTCAAAACCCCTAAATACATACCCAAACTTACACACACTACCCAAACACAGTACACTCCTCAGTACCCCCATAAATCACCCTTATACCCAAAAACATTCCTAGATACACACAACAATAACAAACCGAATCACCCTTCCACAACCACCAACAATACTCCATCCAAAGGTTACACTACTCAAAGTACCAATCGTCTTACCAAAAGACTTACCCCTGAAGAACTGGAAGAGAAACGCCGTAAGAGATTATGTTTCTGGTGTGATGAGTCGTTCGGTCCAGGCCACCGGTGCAAGAAACGCTTGAATATGCTTGTAATTGAACCTGGAGAAGAGAATATAGAGGAGTCAGTAACTGAAATGGAAACGATGGAAGTAGAATCTGAATTAGCTAATCTCTCCCTCAATGCAATCCAAGACTGCCCACAGAACACTACTAGCAGTATGAGGTTGAGAGGATCATACAAGAAGAGGAGTTTGAATATCTTGGTTGACACAGGTAGTTCATTGAACTTTGTGGATGAAAGTAGTCAGAGGGATCAATTGTGACCTCACTCCCATCTCTCCTTTGAAGGTTACACTAGCTGATGGCTCAGGGTGATTAGCACCCACAAAATTGCACGGTTTGAGTGGGTTATGCAAAATCAGAGGTTTGTAACCGAGGTGTATGTGCTACCCTTATCGGGGTGACCTCATATTAGGTATACCATGGCTGAGTACCTTGGGAACTATACACTGGAATTTCCAACTCTTACAATGAAGTTCAGTTGGGATGGACATTCGTGTGAGTTAAAAGGGGAGAATGAGCAACTGGTGGTGGTGGACAGAACAGAGTTTGCTAAACTATTAGCACACGAGAAACCACTACAATTTCAATGTTGGATTACAGTTACTTGCTGGTGGAAAGGATCAAAAATGCAATCAGAAATTGAACCTCAGCTCATTGATTTTTGGAGGAGTACCATGATGTTTTTGAAGAACCACATGGTCTACCCCCATCTAGGGAATGTGATCACAAAATTCCTCTACAAGAGGGCTATAAGGCTGTCAATTTGCGACCTTATAGGCATTCTGCCATTCAGAAAACAGTGTTGGAAGAGATGGTCAGGGAGCTCTTAGCTAGTGGGGTGATCAGACATAGTAATAGTCCGTTTGCATCTCCTGTGGTATTAGTTAAGAAGAAAGATAACACATGGAGGATGTGCGTTGATTATAGAGAGCTTAACCATCAAACTGTTAAGGATAGGTTCCCAATTCCTATCATTGAGGACCTCTTTGATGAATTACATGGGCTACTCAATTTAGTAAGCTCGATTTACGATCCGGGTATCAAATCAGAATGCACCCAGGGGACGTATATAAAACAGCTTTTAGGACTCATGATGGCCACTATGAGTTTCTCGTGATGCCCTTTGGGCTAACTAATGCTCCCTCAACTTTCCAAGGCTTAATGAATCATGTATTTAGGCCTTACTTACGGAAGTTTGTGTTGGTGTTTTTTGATGATATTTTGGTATATAGCTCCAACTCAGTGGAGCATGTTGAACATCTCAGGTTGGTCTTTAATGTGCTGAGGCGAGAGGTACTCTTTTTGAAGAGATCAAAGTGTGAATTTGGGGTGGAACAGATTGAGTATCTGGGGCATATTATTAATAGAGAAGGGGTATCCACTGATCCAAAAAAATTGAGGCTATAGAAAATTGGCCGATTCCTAAGACACTCAAACAATTACGAGGGTTCTTAGGACTTGCTGGGTACTATAGGAGGTTTATCCGCAATTATAGCCTCATAACAAAACCTCTCACTTACTGCTCAAGAAAGATAATTTTGGGTGGAATGAAGTAGCACAGGAAGCTTTTAGTAGGCTTAAATCAGCTCTAGTACAATCCCCAGTTCTCAGACTTCCTGACTACACTCAGGAGTTCGAATTAGAAACGGATGCTAGTGGTGATGGAGTGGGGGCTGTGCTCATGCAGAATCATCACCCTATTGCCTACTTCAGTAAGACCCTAACCCCAAGACAACAAGCATTCTCAGTTTATGAGAAGGAGCTTTTGGCTCTCGTGTTAGCAGTGGAAAAATGGAGGCACTACCTATTGGGCAGACACTTTGTGATCAAGACTGACCACCAAAGTCTCAAACACCTACTACAACAAAGGTTGGTTACAACCAGCCAACACAAATGGCTGTCCAAACTTCTAGGAATGGATTATGAGATCAAGTACAAAAGTGGGAGGGCAAATGTAGCAGCTGATGCCCTCTCCAGATGTACTCATGTGGAATTAAACTCATTATTCACCACTGTCACTACACCTGAGTTAGTGGAAGAAATTAAGGGAAGTTGGGTTATGACTGAAGAATATGCCAAGATACTAAACCAGTTGCAGGCAGGGAAAGAATGTAAGCACTTTACATTCGATCAGGGCATTTTGAGGAGAAAGGGAAGATGTGTTGTTGGATCCTCCTTGAGTTTGAGACGGAAACTGTTGAGCATGTATCATGATGGAGCCTTGGGGGGTCACTCAGGGGCTCAGGCTACATACAAGAAGATTGGGTCAGTTTTTTATTGGCCAAAGCTCGAGAAGGATGTGAGGCAATATGTGAGGGAGTGCCAAGTGTGTCAGAGGCACAAATATGAACATGTATCCACTCCAGGGTTACTCCAACCCCTCCCTATACCTAAGGGTTATTGGGTAGAAGTCAGCATGGACTTCATTGAAGGCCTACCAAGATCTAATGGATTGGAGGTCATCATGGTAGTGGTTGATCGACTAAGTAAGTATGCTCATTTTATTAGCCTCGCACACCCTTACACTGCTCCTAAAGTAGCTCAACTCTATTTAGAATTTGTGTATAAACTGCATGGGTTACCAGAGGGTATAGTGAGTGACAGGGACCCAATTTTCATCAGCCATTTTTGGCAAGAATTTTTCAAATTACAGGGGGTCCAATTGAAGTTATCCACTGCCTACCACCCCCAGACCGATGGTCAAACCGAAAATGTCAACAAATGTGTAGAAGCATACCTAAGGTGTATGACCAGTGATGCCCCAAAGAAGTGGACTCAGTACCTAGCGTTGGCTGAATGGTGGTATAACACTAACTTTCATGTTAGTGCTAACAAGACCCCATTTGAAATCCTCTATGGATACCCACCCCCTATACACCTACCCTATATACGGGAGACTCACGCAACGCTACTGTGGACCACATGCTCCAAAACAGGGAAGAGGGAATTAAGTTGCTTAAGTTTCACTTAAGGAGGGCTCAGATTAGGATGAAACAACAGGCAGATAAAAAGAGATCAGACAGGGAATTTGAAATAGGAGAGTGGGTATTACTTAAATTACAGCCCTACAGACAACATAGCATCAAGCATCATGCACAACAGAAACTTGCAGCAAAATACTACGGGCCTTATAAAATAAGAGAACGAGTCGGGAAAGTGGCTTACAAACTGGAACTACCCCCAGAAGCTACTGTTCACTCCACATTTCACGTGTCCCAGCTGAAGCGCTTCCATGGTGAAAGACCGGCGTCACTACCTTCTTTGCCTGCAATAGAAGAAGAAGAAGAATTAGAACCCATGTCAATACTGGAAAGGAAAATGGTTAAACGTGGAAATGCTGCCGAGACAGCAGTACTCATCATGTGGAAGAACAAGCCCGCTACCGAGGCCACCTGGGAGTTCCTCGTAGACATGAAGCTGAGGTTTCCCCATGCTCGCTTGTGGACAAGCGAAATTCTAGGGGAAGGGATTGTAACGGGGAGAAATCCAAATTAGGGTTTAGGTGATTTGGGAACTGGGGTTTCGCCAGGACAAGACAAGAAGAATAAAAGAAACAAGTGTTCGGTGTTGAACTGAATTACTTAGTGTTTGTTTAATGCGGGTCGGGATAGTGAGATGGAGCGGGTGGAGCGGTCCGTGGAAGGTTCGGGTCGAGCTGGGCATGGATCCAGCAGACGTGGGCTTACAATGGGCTTAGCTAAGGGTCCACTATGTTATTTCTATTTCAATTTCCTAAAGTGCAGAATAGTTATTTTTAACTAACTTGCACATTCTGTTTTTGATTCCCTAAAAGTGCAAAATTAGTTATTATTGTTTTAACTAATTGTGCACATGGTTTGTTATTTTCTGGTATTCACTAGGCACATGGCTATAATATAAATAGCACTATGTAATTCTGATGGCATCCATGAAAATTGGAGAATTTGAACTACGAATATTACAATTTCTTCTGTTACAGCTTGCATTCAAGCTAAAATATTCTGCATTCGGAATATTTGTATTGTTATTTTTCTGGCACTTTATCTCTTCACGTTCCAAGGAACAAGGACAAATATCTCTCAAAAAGATCTTATACATTGTTTTGGACCGAAGGATTACAAGGATGATAATGAATACATTTCTTTGAAAAGAAATGATCTTTTTGTAATTTTGAATGATGGAGCAGGTGAATTTCCTGATGAAGATGTTTTTGTCTATGAGTTTGATTTGCTTATATGCATTTTGCATAAAACTGTTCTTGAATGTATTTTTCCAAGGAAAAGCAGTTCTACTACCGTGACTAAAGAAGATGCTTTGTTAATTCTGGCTATAATAAAAGGAGTAAAAATTGATTTACTTAGAAAAACTATCAAACGAATGTGGAGAGATAAAGAATTTACGATGTATGGAAATTTGTTGATGGAACTATTTTAATACAAGAAAATAAAAGTTCCAAAAGAGGCTAAGTTTCCTATTAGTCTTAAAAGATTTGGGGAGAAGAGTTTCATGCCTATGCATATTAAACTTTACATGAAGTTTTGGTATCCAGTTGATGGAGGAATTTATTTGCATAAAAAACATAAAAAGGAAATAGACTGAAAGTCCATTATTGCAAAGATTAAGGGGGAGTCAAAAGGAGATACAAAAGGTTCTCTAGAAACTTTCGAGCAGGGGAAAGGATCAAAGCATAGGCATGGAAAGGAACCTATGTCTCAAAAGAAAAGAAAGATTTCATTCTGATAATTGGAGGTCAATTTAGAATTAATGATGATGCTAGGGTTGATTCAAGTTCCAATAGTGATGAGGAAGAAATACCAAGGGTTTTTGAAGGACCAGGTGGATCCTCCACACCACAACTTGAAAGTTTTATTTTCAAGATTGTTGAAGAAAAGTTTAAATCATTCAAACTTGATCTGAAGCGCTATATCTCATATGGAATCAAAGGAATTTTCACCTCAGATGGTGGATCCCCACTTTAAAAAGCCTATGGGCCTTCTTTTTATTTTGCTTCATCACATCGAGCCTGTCCTCTAAAAGAAGAACCAATTCCTGAAGTTGTATCAATCAAAAGACATTTGAGACAAGTTTCCGTTCCATGACCAAGAAGCCATATGAACCAACCCCCAATTATCTCAGTCTTATTCCTTTCATTCCTCTTGATGTTGTTCAAAATCCCCAGTAATATGCTCCTCTTGACCCATCAAGTCCTAATCTTACAGAAGCTGTTCAATCTTTGATGTCTTTCTCTACAACATCATCATTTCCTTAAAATTATAGAAGACGTCAAAAGGTGGCTACAAGAAATGCCACCAAAGGATCAAAAAAGAAATGAATGATTGTGTTATGTTTTTCTTTATTTAAAATACATCAGACCTCTGATGTAATTAAATTTTAGAACATGTGATGTAATGAACTATTCAGATTGTGGTGTTTTCTTTATCTGTTACTATGATGTTATATGTGATATATGAAGATGAGAAATGCTAGTTATTGTGAAGTGCTAATTATCGATATCAAGTTTCTCGTTTTTTAATTTTTGCGAAAGGTTTTGTTATCATCAAAGAGGGGGGCGTGGGGATTTTATTCTCTAGAGAAATTTTTTATGATAACAAAATAAGTAAAAAAAGAACTAATTAAATTATTAAATGTACATATTTTAAATAAAAAAGATATAATGATGAATAGTATCAGTGTACGCAGAAGCTTATCCAAAATGTTCAATGTTTAGGAAGTTTAGTTTGAAAAATATAAGCAAGAGATGTTGCTAGGAGAATAAAATAAGCTTAATTCAACCTAGAGGATACTCAAGAAGGTAGATGGGTTCATCACGACTTCAAGCATAGGATAATCATAGTCATTTTCAAATTAAGAGTTGATGGATTTTCAAGGCCCAGCTCCAAAAGATGACTACATTTGGATAATGTATTCATATGTTCAACTAAGTTGAATTACAATCCATGGGGATTAAATCAAGATTATTAACGTTTATAAGGAATAATGTAAGACTGGGTTCTATAGACTTGATTTGATCACTACAACAAAGTTATATCAGTTTTTATTAAGACAACAACTGCCTTATAGGTTCAGAACAACAAGGCACATGAGGATTTGAAATTTGGATCAAGTTATTGTTCAAGAGCTTCAAGATAAACATGAGTTAAACTGTCCTATTTTGTGGGACACAATGAAGTATATGACAGTCGATGCCTAAACGATCTTCTACAAGATAAATATCAAGTATTTTAGGATATGTGTTAGGTGGATTTTGAGGATAAATATCAAGCAACAAGCATTAATTTATTATGATCTTATCCAAATTTACAACGTCATTCATTTTAAAATTCATTTCAACATATCAACCGATAAGATACTCAAGATATCAAGCTGTGACATTTAATGAGAAGCTTATCCAACATCCTACAATAGATTTTTTGAACTTTGGAAGAGAAGATTATTATTTAATCAGAGCATTAAAAAAGAAAAGCAGAAGGTGCTGAAAAAAAAAAAAAAAAGAAACGCTTTGCAAAAGCTTTCTCTCTCACTTGCATTCTTTGGACTGATTTTGTGCAATTAATTTTCCTTACTACATAGTTCTTTGATCTTTCTTACTTGATTAGTGTGTCCTCACTTTGATTTGTTTAGCATGTAGAAGCTCTATAGTTAGTGATTGAAGCAAGGACGGTTGAGCAGAGTTGAAATGTGAACAACTTGTAAACAAGTTTTGATTGGATTAGTAGAATATACCTGTGTAGATTACAGGATCCCTAGATTGGAGTTGGAAGAGTAGACTGACGTATAAGGTAGAACCACTATATATCGCTAACTTAGCTATTCTTTCCTACTCTTATAATTCCTTACATTTTCAATTTTGCTTTAATTGCTAAACTTGTTCTCACATGTTTAACTCAAAGGGGATTTTAATTTTAAAAGCTTAAAATTTCAAATTTTGGTTATAATCAATTTAACTCCGCTTCTTGATTATAAAAGTGAGACAAACAAATATGATTCAGACAATTCACATAAAATGCAAAAATGAACATTTTGAATAAAGAAATCAACATTTGTTTAACTCAACAATCAAGCAAGTTCAATATCAAATTAACAACATAAGAAGTTATTATTTTAAATTTCCCATGTAATTCAATAATAGGTCATTTTGAAATACTTCTATGATCAATAAATTTTAAAGCTAGATTCTTAGTGACATACAAATCAATATGTAAGATTCTTATCAAACTATGGTCATATTATGATCTCATATAATATGTCATCATATTCAAAAAATTAATTTAGATAATTTATCCATGTATTTATTTCGGAAGCAGCAGAATCCTTTATCATTCCATTCTGAAGCAACACAACGTTATATGATATAAGTATTATACATATACGTATAACATTAAAATATAATACAAGTAATAACATATTACATATGTTGAAGTTTACAATATGTAAACAACATCATGACATTTAATTATAAGATGAAATGACGGTGATCAATGGGTTTTTGAAGTAATGATATTTTGCTAACATAGACATGCATTCCAAAGCAAACCGAGGAGATGTTTTCATTTCATTTTTTAAAATTTTCCGTAGGAAAATTCCAAACTTAATCATTGTCTTTATCTAATAAACATATTGAACCATAAATTCTTGAACTGTAGTTGTAGCCGTGTTTACATAGATCAAAACCACGTAATACGTGTCATTCTTAAATAATTTATTTTAAACCTTAACAAGTGTATATATAAATATATATAATAAACATAGTCCCTCAGTTGACTTTAAAAAGTTTTCAACTAAAACATAAAATAAATATTTTTCTATAGTCAAAGTATTTACATATAATTTTATAATAGTTATAATCCTAAAATTTAATATTCGATGTTTTCATTAATGAGGTTTTTTAGGGTGGATAAAAAATTACAAAGTCTAGTCTTATTTTAAAGAGCATTATTCCATGATCTTAATGTAGTTTTTGAAATTGAAAATAGTTAGTATATATGAAAGTTATATGTTTTAAAAATTTAGTGGAAGTTTTAATATAAGAAAGTTGTCAAAAATAAATAAATAAATAAATAAAGGAAATGAAGAACAGAAATGGTATGCGAATGTAAATCCTGGAACCGTAATGCATATATGTATGTGTGTGTGTGTATATATATATATATTATATATAGACGTGTGTGGGCTAGCTTTGTCCAGACGGAATCCAATTGTGGAGAAGACAATTTTGACTATAGTAATTTCTTCCAAAAGAATTAACTTAGGGAGCAAGCGAACAGACAACGGGAAATTTGGAAAATTTTCGGTTTGTTGACATGTATAGTAAATACTTGTTTAATAATATTTTTATATAAAAACTTATATATATATATATACTATATTGAATATTTCAGACACTATAATATACTTAAAATCTTTCGTTTAGAGCTTTTATTTTTCAGTTATAATATCCGTTATTATTAACTATAACTTATCAATTAAAGGTTTAAATTATTAGTATTTTAATATTTTATAATCTAATTAATAATTAAATATTCTTTATTTGACTTTATTTATGTTTTCTTTTAATTATTTTTTGGGGTTTCACAATGTACATGACTATTACTGCTTCAATTAATTCTCACAAGGAAAATCTAGTTAAATAAGATGCATGTAAGTACTATTGTCACTTCCTTATAGGGCATCCTAGCAGTATTGATGCCCCTTTTTGCAACAAATTAGGAATCGCCACGTTCAAATAAGCCAAGTAGGGCCTTTCATGAAAATTTTGTGGGCATCAAACTAGTAGGACACTCTATGGCGTTGACAATTAAAACAGGATCATATTATCAAGATAAGAAATTTCACATACATATAAGTTCCATAAAATAGGTCCTTTGTATACAACTTGGGATAAGCTCTCAACATAACCTTACAAACTTTCAAGAACAAACACAAGATATTTCCATACAAAAGAAACTATCTTTAATTCTCACTTAAGCCTTGGTTTTCCCTTGAACCCTACTACATCCCCTCGCCTCAAGCATGGATCAACTCTAGAGATCCCTATAAGCACATTATGTCTATAGGAGTGTGAGCACACCACAACTTAGTGAGATAACATGATCAAACCACACAACGAACAAATGCCAGACAAGTATATTATCATTCATATGTAATGTAACACTTAACCATATTGCACAATTTGAATGATTGGAATCTAAAACAATGGAGATTTACACTCTCTTAGGGGTTGAAGGACCAACTCAAGTAGTCCATGCCCAAGAGAGATTAAGAACTAAGGAATGAGAAGTTTTCCAAATTTACTTTGTATTATATATGTAAAAATTCATAAGCAACATAGTCTCAACTTCACCTTAGAACCTCAGAAACTCCACTAAGTATCAACATCTTAAAAGCCAACTTCAACTCAGGTGACGTCCTTTAGTGCATACTTAGTTCCTGTAGGGCTAACAACCTTATAATAACCCCACCTAGATTTGCTGGTGTAACAAGGCATTACCATGGAATCAGAATATCGATACATGACATGGGTACCATGATAATGCAGTATATTATCATGCAATGCATGCCCATTTTAGATTAAGGGTCAAATAAGACTTAGATCGTGTTATTAATGACCAAACAATATTCAAACAACCATCAATATGCGTTACACCACAATAACAGAAAAAATGGTTATCACTTCTAGTACTAAAGCTTGTTACTTATCCAATCACCATACAGCACACGTCATTCCCATTCCCATACATAACCAATTATGTTATATAGAGACAAGTGTAACTATATTACAAGCACAATAACATGATAAGATCAATGTCACTCAATTGTGTATCCTACTTAGAGATCGTAGTAGTCTACAAGAAACTTTGGATCTTGGTTTATAGTTCCTATAGAACAATAAGCATACATCATGATATATAAAACTGAGAAAGGATTCTTATCAGAACTTACGTGTCCTAAATTCTTGCTATAAACTTCTTAACTTATGTTCTTTTCACTGTTTACTACTTATGTTAGGTTATGGGTCTTTTAGAAAGGGTCGTGGGGGGCATCGCTGGCTAAGACTAGACTCACGCTTTAACAAATTAGGAGTCGAAGGCATCCAAAAAGCCCATAGCTTCAGTTGCGGGTCAAGTCAAAGGCTCGATTTTGGGTTACGACAAGGGCTGTGCTTGAACTTTAAACTTTTCCATAGTCATAACTTCCCTCAACTTCAGTTGCAGGTCAAGTTGAGGGCTAAATTTTGAGTCGCGAATGATGTTAGATGTCAACTTACACCCCTTGATTCTTACTCAAAGTCGACTACCATTCCAATCCGAGGCCAAAACTAGGTCATAATCTCTAACACACTTACAAAACAATAACTAAACTTACTCCATCTCACTACTAAACCCTTTCATAAAAGATACTCGCATCACATCGTGTATAGAAATAATTTAACACAATGACTTCATATAACTCACTAATCTAACATGGGACTTTACCATCTTACCCTGAACTCTATATCTAGCATTTAGGTTTTAAGATAGTTTTACTCCGTATTATCGCATGTTTTGTTACATTTTGTTTAAAAAAGCTAACTTATTGTTGTTCATAAGCTTTTAAAAGACATGTTACGACCCTAGACCTAAACAAGCTCATGAAGTAGTTTTTTATTTGTTTTTAACATTTCTTAGCAAACGAAGCTCATTTCTATTTTTCTAACTTATAACATCCATTAAGAACGATGTTTCACACGTAAACAGTGAAATGTGCACATTAACGGTGTATTTAATAAAGATATTTTTCTATATGTTTTGAAAATAAAGTAAAATGAAGTTACCTATCATGCTTTTCAAGATTACTTCACTTTCTCCTTTTCAAAGCACTAGTTCTAAACACTTTCTTGGAGTTTTTCAAGTTAGGAAAGTGAAGGTTTGAGGAAATGACTTGGAGTGCATAAAAGAGATTATGTTAGAAAAATAGGTCTAAAAAAACTATTGTATGTTTTCTAAAAACAATGATGTTTAGTTGGTGTAAACTTTTAAATCTCTTGTTACTTTCTCTTATGTAAATAAAGTAAGTATGACTTAATTAGGAGTTTCACTTCAGCATTTAATAAAAAAAACTTTATTGAAAGAAAGACAGATGCCTATGCCTTGAAATTTGTGGTGAATAGCTTGCAAAGAAATATATGGTAATTTAAAAAAGATTTAATTAAGAAATGAAAATTAAGACCTTTAATGTATATAAAACAAACAGATTATGATATCTGATGAACATTAATTTATACACAACCAGAACATTTATTATTTTAGGACATCAAAATTAAGAACTAGATTTAGGCTTTAAAACTTACGAAAGCGAAATTTTAAATTATTATCCAATCTCTTGTCTTCTCATGAATTATTTTTGAACTATTTTTACTTAACCAAAGCATTAAAGATTTTAATACTTTCAATTTTTAACTCATGTTATGGAAAAAAAAAAAACTGTGGGATTACAACTATTGTTTTTATACTTAACATATATCTATGGCTAGATTGTTGGGTTATTCGGATCTAATCAATTGATTTGGGAATATAAAAGAAAAAAAAAAACAATGAAGTAGCAATTCTTTTGGTTTATAATAAAATGTTAGTTTCTTTTATACAACAATAGGAATATTATGGAGTATAATAGTTGAAAACCCCATTTAATACCTAGGCTAAAACTTATGATAGGTGAAATTAGATTTAGAACTATTTTTATTTCTTTTATAAAATAATGCCTAATTGATGTAGTTTTACAAATGTAAACTAAATATAGCAAATAATAAATTAAAAGAGAAGAGATTTGAGAAATCGAGTCTAGATATAACATAGAGTTTTATCCCCTTAGTCTCCACAATCGCACCATTGCCACATATCGAAGGATTTCACACCAAACTTTATCAATCATCAAATTATTTCTCTCATAGAACTATAATAGGCACACACCAAATTCTTTCACACAATTCTCACAAGAGTTGTCTGTTTATAATAAATTCCCTATCACACTAGGCATTACTCAATTACCTACTCATTTTGACAAAATATCTCAAGGTAACACCTCACAAAGATTTGCAAGTGATGCAACTGATGAAGTTGTTCAACTCTCTATCTCAGAAAATAGAGCAAATAGAGTATAAGAACATATTTAAGCAAAGATATATAGGAGGATTAAACTTAACTTTGTAAATCCAACTAACTTCATAAATTATTCCTAACATCACGGTCAAATTGTGACATTTTTGTTGCTATAATAAATGCTTCAACAGTTATTTTCTATGTCAACTAGCATCCGAATGTCACCTACAAATTCACAACCTCAAAATGTTATGAACCTAGCTAGCTTCTAAATACCACACCCTAGCATCGAGATGCCACATACTAGCATTTACACACTAGCCTATTATACCATTATCATAATCATTTTGAGCATGTGAAACGTACTTAACTATCAAAGGCCATCCCTTAGTGTTTGGATGTTAGTTGAAATTCACATGACTGACTTTTAGCTATGCTAGCATCCTAATGCCATGCTTCAAGACATGTCTAGCATTTGGATGCTGCAGTTTAGTTAGGTCCTGCTACTTTAAAAACACATATAAACATAACACGTAAATTTCACAATCACAAGCTCATCATATCACAAACACATTTTGTCAATTAAGTGTCACTTAACTCTAACAAATGAGTAATTATGCATTGTACTTTCTTATCAAAATTCAAGATGTACCTCTGGTTCAGCTACTTTTTATTGAATTGGAATAGTACACTTGTAACTGTAATGTGTGTGGAAATGTTAAATTTGACATAATGAAACTACATGAATAATGTAATTATTGGATAAATTCATAAAAACATAAAATATATTTGAGAAAAAGGATAACATATAAACAATAAAAAAATGTAGAAAAAAGAAATGAAGAAACAAAACAAATGTAGTAATATATATATATATATAGAGAGAGAGAGAGAGAGTGTGTGTGTGTGTGTCATGCCTTAAAGGGTACTATAAACACGACAGCTCGCCACATTCAATATTAAGACTTAAGTATGACAACCTTAGTCATCCCAAAAATCTCCATATCGGGTGTAAGGCATACTTTTACGATCATAATGGACCCAACTTTGGATTATGTTGTTTAAGCAGTTATGCATAATAGCAATTAAGAATATAAATCATAACAATATAAGCAAGGTTTCACAAATACTTATAAAGAGTCTTACAACATTAAGAGGCATTCCCCTGTCAAAGATAGCTAAGTCTAAAGAAGACTATCTTGAAATGATTTACACTTTCGAAACTTCTCTTGGGATTCCACATCTACTTCTATCCTGCATTTCTATCCAAAAGATCTTAGCTTGAAAACGTTATTTGGGTAAAATAACCTCTTAGTTCCAACCAAAGATACGAGAACTACAAAATATCTAAGAGGGTATAAGCTATATGCTTAGTGAGATTTATTTCCATAATTAAACACTCAACATCCAATAATTAAAACAAGTTTATTTAAGCAACCATATGAGATGCATAAGCACATGAGCAAACAACACATATGATTTTTCGGAAATCATATGTTGAATGGATTTACCCCTCCATTCGGGGTTAGGTGTTTCAGACATAGGCCGTTATCATAAGCATAATTCCATGGTAGTTTTTATTTTAGCTACTACCTTGCTTTCAAAAATATAATCTAACTTATTTGTATTATTCCTAAGCCACTACATAGCTGCCATATATGTTTTTATCGGGTGTTTTCTCACCACTGTTTAATTTTAGATGATCTTTTGCTACTTTATAGAATTTACAAATTCTATGAATCTCCTTACTAAGCTTTTCCACCAAAGATATAGTAATAAATGCAATGAACTCGCCCGATGATATGCATGAATTCAATTTAATTAAGTACTCATGATATGATTAAATATTTTACAGGTGATCATAGAATTTGCAGACAACTATCTTTACACTAGATCAAACATTCATTATGAACAATTCGTATCGATATACTTAATCATAATTTCAACTAAGTATGTAAAGCACATGTATTTTTCCATTTGATCTTTTCCTAATTCTAATGCCACTAATTTTACAAGAAAAATCATAAGTGCATAATGTAAGAAATAAACTCACTTGGCCATTTGCGTGGATACTTCTAGTCGAGATAATCCTTGTGACACAGGAACTTGGTCTCTACCCCACCTAAACAAGATAAATACCCAAAATGAGTATTTCTTGGAAGTTCTACTTAAACTTGTAATTCTATTTTCACTAAGTTCGTCAAAATTGACATCGAGGAAATTCCAACTTAAATTGACCATAACTTGCTCATTTTAACTTGAAATTTTGCATATTATATATTATTTTCTACCTATACGAAAGGATATATCTATTTCTAAGATTATTTTTATCATAAAAAGTTTTTTGCATCATGAAAAAGATCGGTACAAAATCTCCATGAAATTCTCAGCCCTTAAAACATCATGTTCAAACTTTTCTCGATTCCAAAAATCTTTTAGCAAAAAAATATAGATATTTATATGATTGAAAAGTCTTTTGGATACATATATATAGTCTCATATTGTAAGAAAAAGTTAATAATGTTGTCTCAACGATTATTTTTTATAAAGCAATTTATCTCATGGTGTTGAAAACTTGAATTTTAACATTTTCTTTTTTAATGGTTTTGAAAGAACTTCATAAACTCTTGGGTTATTATAAATGAGTATATTCTTATTTTGTTTTCCAATTTCTTTTCTAAAACAAGTTAATTTTTCTTAACTTTGAATTTCTATAAAATTTTACTTCTAGTGATAAGAAATGAAATTTCCAAAAATTGTTATTAAGTTGTTGATAACCTATAATAATTTGAGTTATATATATTTCTTCTTTCAAAAGAAAATGGTTTTGATAAAAAAATCTTTTTCCTCTTATATTTTCATTTCTTAACTCCCTTAAAAAATAAATTTTGTTTTTAAAATTGGTCTTTTAAATCTTTTACCAATTTTTCTTGAAAGGAAAATCATGTTTTGTTATTTTCTTAAGTTGTTGATAATATCTATTTTTTTTAAATTTATCAAGTTTATATTCTTTTTATTTTTTTGAAAACGGGTTTATCATTCAAAAACTTGGCACCCTTTATATTTTTAAGTGAGTTGATTTTATCTTAACTTATAAAATCTAGTCTAGTTATTGCCTTTTATTATGGAGTTGGTAGAAATTCTACAAGTAAGCTTTTTGAGAAAAGTTTGCTTATCAAAGAATTGTTAATACTAAGTTTTGATAAACTTTATATGACTTATCATAATAAAAGAAAATGTTTATTTGGTTAGTTATCTTCCTTGAGAACATCATCTTTATTATCGTTTAAAAAAAGTCTTGATGATTTTGAAAAGAATTTGAAAAAAATACTTTTCTATGTGTTGAATAGGAAAATTTTGATTTTGTGACAAGAACATATATTACGAAAGTTTGGTTTCATTTTCTTTTATTAAAGAAAATTTCCTCTTAATTTTGTTGAGACAACATCATTATGTTTATACATGTACATGAGTATGTTGTATGAAAATATAAGAAAATACAAGAAGCAAAATAATAAACAAGATAATAATATCAAGTATTAAGAGCTTAACTTCATCAAGGCAATCTAGGACTAAGAATAAACCTAGTCTCAAAAGAAAAAGAAAAGAAAAGCAATAATAAAGAGCGTTAAGAATAATAAAAAGCAAGTTAGTAAAAGTTAGTGAACATTTTAGACTCTAAAAATAATTATATATATATATACTTATATATAATAATATATTTAGATGGTTAGGGTTAGAAGCATAATAACAATAATAACAACATAATATTATCATAATAACAAGATAATAAAATCGTAATTTCTTGGCATGTGCAAGAACAAAGCATAATATGGTTATTACTTCTATAAACACATAAGAGTTTTAAGAAACAACACCATAGTCATGCTAAGTTACATGACATGGATAAAATAAATGGTTGTAAGTTTTACCTATTAGTGTTTTTTTTTTTTTTTTTTTTGTTGAAGGAAGATATAGATGCGTGTGGTATTTATGTGGGTTGTATATGTAGTGAGTGGTTTATGTAAGAAGGATTTTGGGAGAGTCTTATTGTA